>PVJX010002864.1:0-119403 GCA_004027295.1 Dolichotis patagonum | reverse complement strand
CCATCTGCTTCTGTACCTACGCTTGCACCGTCTCCGCCTCCCTTTGTTCAATAGCTTAAAAACCCTGCACGGACCCCTCTCGGGGTCCTCCTTGCCTGCTTGCTTGGTGGACCCCATGCGCATGGTAATAAAGCCCCCGATATCATAACGAGACTTGAGTCCTTGGAGCCTTCTTCCGCGCGACACCGATCTTACAGAGAGAGAGAGAGAGAGAGAGAGAGAGAAAGAAAGAAAGAAAGAAAGAAAGAAAGAAAGAAAGAAAGAAAGAAAGAAAGAAAGAAAACCATGGATTGGAATATGCACACAATAGTGCAAATGCCTGGGACTTAGTTGGAAAGCGTATTATTCCTGGACTGCAAGGCCTGCCCCCTGGCAAAGTTAATGGTGTTAATTTGTAAAGGTTCATTTGGGAAATGTTTGTGATTAATGCTTGCTCATTTACATAACACTGTATTGTGTAAATAAAGCTGTAGCCTTTTGCTTTTCAACAGTGGAGTTCTATTGAGACCATAAAAACTGGACAAAGGGGGCTAGGAACACTTAAACTAGGTCACACTGAATTTTAATGCACGAGGCCTACCCTGGTACATTTTATATGGGGAATGGAGAACTGCAGAATGTGGTCTGTTTACTGTGCAAATTTGCCTTCCAGATTTTTCAATAAACATATTTTCTACACTGAAGAGTGAAGCCAATTGAGTCTCCGGCTGATTTAGAAATGTTATTAAAGAAAATAAGGATGAGCATCTTCTTAATTCTTACATTAAAATGTAAATAGGGTAATTATAAAATAATAAACGTTTCCCCAAATAAAAATTGCTCCATTTCAGAGCTCAGTTATGCAGATTACGGCACCATTACTAAACACCAAGAACATGTCTAAGTAACGTCTGTGAATCTGCCATCAAGACTTTGTGGCTTTACTGCCCAGAATCCAGGCATGACTCAGAAATTTAATTCCTTTATTGTCAATAGACCTTTTGAGTGGTGATAAGGAAGCTGGTAGTCATCTGCTTATGAGTACACATTTGTCAGCATCCCTATTGGTACACACAAAGAAAATGGCTCACATTGAATGCAGCTCAAATCAAAAGCCAAACTACTACCAGACAAATTCTGAAGCACAGAGCAAACATTCTCACACTTCCCCTTACTCAGGCCATAACAAAAATTAGTAGCAGAACTCACAGTCTGTGTTTCTTGGTCTTAGCTGTTCTATCTGTAAGATACAGGAGTTTAAATACTGTCCTGCTCATAGTGGAAATTATCCCATGGTGGCACAAGGGGAAATATTTGTAGTCATTGAGTTAGAATGGTCCTCCCAAAGAGCATGTTCATTTTAGGTCATGTTATGGAAGAGGACACTGAGGTCAACAGTGGTGAAGTGATTTACCAAGCTCAGAATTAGCATTTGAGCCAGGATCAGTGGTATACACCTATAATCCCAGCAAGAGGATTGCTGCGAGTTCGAGGCCAGCCTAGGCTACATAGTGAGTTCATGGCCACCCTGAATTACACAGCGAGATTCGGCCTAAAAAAAAAAAAAAAGACTTAAAGCCATCTTCAAGGACTCTCTATTAGTTCAAGAACTGCTCTATATTGTGTTGCTTCTTCCTGGAATAATAAAAATACAGTAAGAGACCTGGAACATGCTCTGAAGGTTCAAACATAGATGTTCTCATTCATACTGTTTTCTAGTAAAAGCTGATGCTGGAATCTGAAGCTTAACATAGCATTTGTCATATAGGAGGAACTTAGTATGTGCTCAGAAAATGAATACAACGATATGAGAACAGTAGAAGAGTTGTGGAATTAGAGACACCAAGATTTATGTCCTAGGTGTCATTTATTGACTATGAAAATCTATAAAATACCAGAAGATACAGAAGAACTTAAATGTCTATCTATAAGGGACTAAGTAAATCAACTACCCCTGCACAAACTGCTATGTTTGTTTTCTATTGTTTTCCTAGCAAATTATTACAAACTTCAAACACAAATTTATGATTTCATAGTTCCAGAAGTCTGATGTGGGTCTCATGGAGCTAAAATCAAGGTGTCTGCAGGACTGACCTAGCTTCTGAACACTAGGGAAAAATCAATGTTCTTCTCACTTTTCTAGATTTTAGATGTTGCCCTCATTCTTTGGCTCATAGGCTCTTCTTTTACCTTCAAAGCCAACAAAAGTCAGTTGAGGCCTTCTCATCTTGCATTACTCTGACTGCCTCTTCTCTCATTTTGAACTTTAAGCAGCCTTTTGATTACATTGGGCCCACATGACAACCCAGGACAATCTTTATACTTAAAGATTAGCTGATGGGCCCTCTTATTTCCATCTGTTACTCTGCCCTTTGCTGTGTAAGGTAACATATTAACAGGCTCCAGAGTTTAAGATAGGGATATCTTTACTTATCACATTTAAGGTGAAAGAGAAAAAGAAAGGAAAGTGGGAAGAAAAGAAGGAAAGAAGAAGTAGAAAGAAAAAAAAAGAAAGATGAGGGAGGGAAAGAAGGAAGGCAAGCGAACAAAAAGCTTTCTATCTTTTCATGGGGTAAATTCTTGAGCATTTACTGTTGCATAAAAATGCAAAATAAAGAAAAGAATATATAAAATATGCTATACTGTATGTGGAAAAGGAAAGAAAATATATTCATATTTAGATGTATTTGCAAAAACCCTGGAAAGATATGTGAAAATATGAAAGTGGTTACAAATATGGAATGGCAAAGAGGGGAAGAAAACAAGGAAAGGGTTAGCATTACATTTTTTTTCAATGCATTTTTTTGTTTGTTTGTTTTTGTACTGGGACTCAAACTCACAACCTCACGCTTGCCAGGCAGGCACTGTGCCACTGAGCTATATCCCTGGCTCCTCAATGCGTCTGTTAAATTTACTAAGATTTTTGAACCATGAAAATAGATTTTTTTTAAATTTGAAGAAATAAATATTGCTCCAAGACTTCTACTATTGACTTGATATACAAAACCTGTTTTGAAGAGCCAGCCTTCTTACTTTTCTCTTCTTAAATTAACTTTTCTAACAGGCAAGTCCTCTTTTGTGAGTGGCTTCGTATTAAACAGTTCTCTAACTTTACATCCACAGGCTTCATGAAGTTCTGCGTTTTTTTTGCCAGATTTTAAAATTTCAATTAGAATCTGTTTTTATGATACTGTGAAATGTTCTCAACGCCTGGCATTGTGGCAGTGAGAAACGCAGCATGTATTTAGGTGGGTATTCACTTTCAAGGGGTCCACAAAGGAGCAAACATTTGCATATAGGTATAGAGACTTTAGTTTCTCTATGTTCCTATAGAAATTTGGATAAGTAGACAAAACTGTTAAATATACTTGTATCTATTTCAGTATTTAATATCCTGTCTATTCCTATCTTTTATTATATCTTAAATTAGTAGAAATACTGTTGTTTATTGTATTTAATAGTCACATCAGTACAAAAATTTGTCTTCTGTTTGCAAAATATTTTGTGGCTCATATCATTGATGTTTCCTAATCAGGTTAATGAGGAATACTCTCTGTATGGTAAACCGTTTCTTTTTTTTTTTTTTTTTTTTTTTTTTTTTTTTTTTTTTTTTTTTTTTTTTTTTTTTTTTTTTTTTTTTTTTTTTTTTTTTTTTTGGTGTTTAGTTCTATGACTTAAAAACAAAGACAGTCATGTTACCACCACAATGATGAAGACATAAAATATTTTTATCATTCAAAAGAGTTCCCTTTTGCCCCTTTGTGGATTTAAAAAAATTTTTTAGTTTTTATTTTTTTGTTGGTGCTGGGGATTGAACTCAGGACCTTGTACATGAGATGAAAAAACTCTATCATTAAGCCACATCCCAGCCTATTTATGAACTTTTTTTACTTTGTATAAATTTAGAAGCAGTGTGTACTTTTCTAAAAAGAAAAAAAAAGCCTTTGGGATATAAAGCAGGATTCTTCTAGGTCTACAGTTTGTGGAGAAGCGACACATTCTAATAATAAGATTTCAAATGAAACCTTAAGAGCATATTTTTCTTAATTTATTTAGATGCATTTAAATTGCTGAGCATGGAATTTTATTGGGTACTGCAAAAATTCATTGGGCTTTTGATTAAAAATTGAATTAAATATAATTTCATAAATCATGATAAACTTTCTTTTTTTCCCAATGACTATAATTTTTATTGTGCTTCCTATGTAGTTACCAAAATATCACTTCACAGTATACATGGACAAGGATTATTTCAGTATTTTAAAATAATAATGAATAACTTTTGTAACATGTACCTTCTGGGGCTAACTCAGGAAAAACCTATAATATATAACCCTCAAATTCTAATTTGCAGTGGTAATTGAGTTTACCTGATAATTCAAAATTACTAAATTTATTTTGCTTTCTTACTATTTTATTTATATATTTAAAAATCGCTTTCATAAAAAAGATTGATATTTTACCCTTTTTATCTTTTTTTTTCTTCTTAAGACAGTGTATCACTATGTAGCACAGGTTGGCCTTGAACTCATTTATGTGGCTCAGGCTAGCCCCAAATTTATGGGGATCCTCCTGCTTCAGCCTCCCAAATACCGGGATTACAGACATACGCTAGCATGCCTGGCTCTTTTTGTCTTTTCTAAACAGAATTTTTATGTTGGCCAGGTTAAAATAATTTATGAAATTTCCTCTATATTTCTATGTTCAAAGAAAATATAAATCACACTGCAAACACTGTAAATTACTCTGATGTATTTAACAAGATTTGGCACACACACATTAAATGTGATACTTCATATCAAAATCAATAATAATAGTTTTCTTTAGTATTTATAACATTTTGATATTTTTCTTATTTTTACTTTTGAAGTATTTTTAATAAGTAAGTATAAAGAGGTTAAGCATAAAATAGTATTGATGAGACTGATTACACAGATCAATTCTTAATTTTAGATACTAATCACTTAACTATTGTTCAGGTTTGAAGTACTGAACTCCAATTCCTTGGAAATGTGGCACCTTGATTCAAGTGGGCCATGACTAGGAACAATGTCTGGAGCATTTTCCAGTGTGAACAGGGGTACATCTTCAGACCAGTCAGACTTCCAGCTGGACAAACAGAAAGCAATGGAGAGGTGATACTCACATCTGAATTAAAGCGAAGCTGGCAGACATTACAGGAAATCACTTGTTTTTTCTTTGGAGGGATGGACACTCCGAATGTGTGGTTAATGACTGCTTTTTGCACAGGATCCATCTGAAGAGCAAATGACAAAATAGTCAATGTATAACTTCAAAGGATAGACCACAGAGTGAGCAAATAAAGATAGTTAGAGCATGCTTTAAGGTATTTACTTTTAGTTCCTAAATAAAGATAATAAGGAATCTCACTCAACAGTAATGTTCTTGTTTCTAGGAATTAACAGGAGCAAATGACAAAAACAAAGCACTTGTTTGAAATCATAATTAAAAAAGACCACAGCACAATCATCACAGCCCAATAAATCTCATGTCTATAGAAGGAGGCTTGAGAAACTTCCAAAGAATCATCCAGTGAGAAAACGTCTTTGTCAGGGTTAAAGCTGTTAATGGTTTCCCTGTAGATGATAGTACTTAAGGTGGCTTCAGGTAACTTCAGTGACAATTATTGCAGATATAGTCAAGGTCTTAATTTTTGATTTACAGCGCGATAAATGTCAGGCTCTTCTTACAGCACAGAAAGTGTTGATATTTGTTCTAAAATAATTTATTAACTTTCAGCTACTATAGATTGAAATTCATCCTACTGGAAATTCATGTCACAGTTGTACTCTCAAATGCCTATAAGAAATTGATTAATATGCAACCATTGTTTAAATATTGATCAAGTGAAGTTTTGACTTATAGCCTGCAATTTCCTCCTCTTTTGGCTTGCATATATAATATATATTCAGAGAAATACAGAGTGATGAAAGCACTCAGCCACAGAAAAAGTACAGAAAAGAGCACAGAGCTCTTACAACACTCAGAAAGAGAAATATCTCTATCTACAGAGCTTATAAAAAGAGACCCAGCAGTGCTTCTCTTGTATATTCTAGATAATAATCTCTAGCATTAACATCAGACAACTGGCAGTGCAAAAACAATGCAGCTAATGAACAAAGCATTACTTGTGAATAGATGTAACATGAACAAGGACAATCATCGGACACCATCGTCTGGGAACCTTCCTGAGGGTACAGTTTAGCACTGGATTAGTTGATGTTATTTGATAGAGAGGAGAAACGAAGACTATCCTTAGTCATGATTATAAATCCACAAAGGGTAAAAATAAGTCAAAGAACTTAAATACAGTAGAAAGGAGGGTGAGTTGAAGAGCTTTTGAATAGTAAATTAGTCTATCTTTTGCTAAAAGTTTAAGAGCCATGACAGAGCAATATAGTCCCACCATGCAGAACAAGTATATGGCTTACTAAAGGAAGAGTTCTCTGCAGTGATAAAACTGCTATCCTAACTATAACGATGGTTACACAAATCTCTACATGCGTTAATATTCATAAAACTGTACACACATACACTCCAAATCAGTATTACTATAACTTAAAAGTAAAAAAGAAAAAAACTGTTAAGGGTATTATGTTTAACTATCAACCCCAAAATATCACTAAAAAACTAGGAGATTCATTTGTTCAAAGTCATAATTGATTTATTCATTTTTTTTTCTTTTTGGCCATACTGGGGATGGGACCCAGGGCCTCACATAGATTAGGTAGTCATTTTACTATTTTTTAAAAATTAAATATTTTATTTTAAAAATTTGTATTAATATACATTTACAGTACATCATATTTACATTCTTTGTGTGAAATTGGTATATGTGTATAACATATCTTATTTCCTTTTTTCATTTCCTTTCCCTTCTCTCCATCTCTTGACTTCCTTCCCATTTGAGAAAGATATATATCTCTATTTCTTATCATCTATGGTAAGTGAAATAAATCAGATAGACAACCTTAAATATTGCATGGTTGCTCTTATATGAGAAGCCCAAATAATAAATAAACAGCCCTCTACTATTGAGCTACAGTCCGAGCCCTTAAATTTTATTTAATGAGAAAAAATAAAATTAAATCCTCCATGGGGCAAGGAAAATGTCAAAATGTCAGAAAATGAAATCTTAGTTTATTTTCTCATTTTATTCACAGGTGCATAAACTTAAGTCCACCCACTTGCAAAATATGAGACTATATTTTCTGTTGGCCACTAGATAATGGCAAATCTGTTTTGAGAGGCTTAAAAATAAAATAGCCTAAGCTATTGGAAGGATAAAACACCCACAGTTTTGCAAAGTTAAAAAAGAGCATTTTATTGAGATATTTTCTGTTCTCAGACTTTAAAAAATATTTCCATCTCATGATATGTTAAATAAAAGAGATTAAATTGTATAAATAATCCCAACAGTAGTTTTCTACATACCACTTTATTGTGTTTGTCATATCCACACACTTAATATTTTATCTCTAAATCAAATTCAAATTTTTTAAAACATAAACTAAACAATATTCATGAAATCCATTTTAATGTATATTCTTCCCTGTTACTTATTTCAAAAATAAGTGGAGAATTTATATTAAAAACCAAAACCTTCATTATTTAAAATAAACACTTGTATTCCAGTTGTTTCCACACCACAACACAAAAGCACAGACAAAAGACTGATCTACAAAAATAAAATCTCAAATTTTTAGTAAACCAAAGCAACTACTGATGGCCCCAGCACAATCCTTAAGTATAAATGCTCCTTTTAAGTTTTTGAACCCATTGGCTGCCCACTTAATTTTTCAAATAACTCCTGATACAACTTTATTCTGTTCAGATCTCACATTTGCATCATATCAATCTGAAAACACCCCTCAAATTCCCAAGGCTAAGAGCTCTCAAGTACAGGGTAAATGCTGAGCTACGCATGTCCCAAAATCTAACTAAGGAGGTTCCCTCTAACAGTTCATCAAAATTGGCTTTTTAAATGAGTATACATAATCCTAATTTTCTTCCCCAAATCAACTAAATAAACACAGCCCATTTACCTTTTTCTTGTTTGTTACCTGTCATTAACTCTTGCTATCTTTCCATTCTTTGAATATTTATCACTAGTCTTATCAAAGTTGTTCCCCTATGTTTCTCACTTGGAAAGATATTCTCTAATTGTCACTTGGCTGCCCAAGTGACATTCTCTATTTCCTCACAGGAATTTTAGGAAAAGATTCACTTTTTCCTCCTATCTAAATCTCCTTTATCTTTCTCACAGCATTCTATAATCATAGCTTTTATTAAAAAATCATTTGGGGGACATGATTTAATTAAAAGAAAACTGTAAGTAGTATAAAAAAAAATTCTCCACTTGTCAGTTTGTCTGATAACCCTGAAGCAGATATTGTTGAGGTGATACTTTGATCATTTAGCATCTGGTACAATAATCACAAATAACCTGAGCCATTTCAGTGAGATCTTAAGTTGGCAGTAACACAAAAAAAATTTTTCAGATTTTTAAAAAGGAGAAAGTGGTACAACTCTGAATTTTTGCTTTTAGAATTTCTATAAGGCTTTAAAAGTTAGATGAAAATAATAACTATGGTATTAAGTTCCATTCAATGTTTTACATTAGTGTGATATCTGTTCTCTATCATAATGAGATACATACAACTAAATCAATGGTAATTCTTTTATTCAATCACCGATTTTCCAAATGAATAAAGCATTTAGTATGCATAACAACATTCTCATAAATCCTAAAATGTTATAAACACAAGTGATTCAATTTAGGAGAATCAAAACTATGTATCTTTATAATAATGGCTTTGTATGGCGAATACTCATGTAAATTATTGGAGGAAATAAAATTACACAGCAAACATATCTTTAAAGATTCAACTGAGATTTCATAGATAGTTAATAGTTAAAGATGAGTGCTTTCAACAATCTTTATTAAAATGTACATACATTTTAAATGAAAAATTTTTGTTAAATAGTCATATTAAATTTGCTCATGTTAGTTTAATTACACAAAGAAGTTATCTGCAGCCTGAGAAAATTATGATTCATTGGTAAATAATTCTAGAGATGCTTTTTAAAAGGAGGAGGAAAAGCCCTATTGCATAGCTCTAGCTACTAATATTTCTTACCTTACAGAATTTATTGGTCCCCAATTTTTTTTTTGGTAAAACAATAAAAGTTACAAGTAATCATCTAGAATTTTAATACTAGCAAACATATTTACATGTTTTAAAGTTTTAAAAACCCATTTTCCTCGTTCATCTCTGAGTAAAGAGACTGAAGTGCTTCCTCAAACAGTAGCAAGAGTTAATATTGGCCAGTTTGTCTAATGAAACCCATGTAGAAATGAAAAGTGAGGCAAAACCTATTAGCACAATTAACTGGTAGGTAATAAAAATGAAAGATGAGTTTGTGGCTGTTACCAGGAATTGAGGAGGTAATTGGAGGCTATGTATGGGTGAATTAACATTATATTATGGTGATTATAAAATGAATTAATGAAGCTGGCCTTATCACATCATCTGTTATATTTTCAACACCAAATAAGAACAAACATCTATGATATATTTGCCAAGATTAGAGAGACTATAAATCTGTGTGAATTTTTTAAAAGTTCATTGCTTTCATTGAGTATACCAAAAAGCAATTTACGTCTGCACAGCGCAGGCAATCATTTAAAAATACACAGCTGCAAATAAAATTTGGACATACCAGAAAGAAATGCTGCAGTACTTGTGCTAAAGGCAGAATGAGCTCAAGGTAGGGTCTATGTGATCAAGAGACAACATAACACAATACTAGATGACATTTAGACTCTGCATGATTTTCTAGATGAAACCTTAGTAGACTTACAAACTTGTTCAGCCATCCTACCATTTTTCAAAATGCTGGGAAAAGAAGTCAGCATTAAGCAAAGTAATGAGGCAAGAAAAGTCACAACCAGGTTGTTTCATTTGCCTCGCTCCTATTGGGATCTGCTCCCTTTTTTATTTGATCACACTTTAGGCATCCAAGATCCTCCCTTAATCAGTGACAACAATGTGTCATCTTAATTCCTCTTTCTAGCAGTGTAAAAAACCATAATAAACAACACCATAAGAGCTTCTTAGATTCACAGAGTTCTCACAATGTGCTAGGAATAGTACCAAGGGATTATCTCATGGAGTCTCGAACATCACATGACGCAGATGGGATTATTATCCTCCTTTTACAAATGAAAAATCTCAGGCTTTGAGAGATGCTATTACCTATTACCGTGAAATTCAGAAGTACTGGAGTCAGGCTACAAAGGCAATCAGGGTCTGTCTCATCACTGTTCCCTGCTGCCACTGAAGCCTGCAAAGGATAACGGTATCACGTGCGGCACTGGGTTTGGGGGTGAAGGCGTGAGTGCTCTGGAGCTGCCGCCTGCAGTTGCTTACGTAAACCACACACCAGTTACGTGATGCCTCAGTAAAAGTCTCTGGAGACGTGAGTCTGAGTTTTCTCTTTCTGATCCATTTCTACTGTTTTTACAATAAGTCTATTTCTTCTCGCGCAACTTCAGGAAAGCAATCCATAAAACTTTGTGTTGTTCTACCCTCTTTCCCCATTATTACTGTTCAGTGTGCATACAAGACAAAAAATTCTAGAAATACTTGGAGATTACATGTTAGCAGGTGGCAGTCATTATTTGCACCTGTCTTAGATGAACTGCAAAGACCTCAGCTACTAAATGCTAAGGGTTTAAGGGAAGTTTGGCTAAGCACCAACTTTTCAAATGCCATATTATCCACTTACAGTAGTGCAAAAACAGTAACTATTTTTATCCCTTCTTTTGTCAAGACAATGGGATTTCATTAAAACTACATAGATTCATGAAGCAACACATTTAAAAGTGAAAGTTATTGTTACCAAAGAGCAATATTTCTCTAAAGTTATTTCAAAAAAAAGTTTTACCTTTCATATTTAAATATTGTGTCCACAAACTTTTATGTTAATGTTTTATTTTCTTCAAATCCTTGAAAACTTAAATAGAAAAAAAACAGGTATGGCTGTAACAAAGACAAATTTCTTCTCTCAGAGCTCCAGAAATACGGATGATTGAATATTGTTGACACCATTAGTTCAACCACTCAACTTTGTGCTATTTTAGATTTTGAAATTAGAAGACTCTATAAAAATAAACCATATGGAACATTAGAGTGGGAATGCATTCTACTGTGAGACTTGCATTTCTGCATCTGGAATGTATAAAGGCTGACACTTGCCATCCTGACAACACCTCTCCTACCAGAGCACTAGACACGGGTCTGCCCGAATGTCATCAAAGGTGCTGAAAGGAAGACAAATCACATGTCACTCACTGCTGATTAAAGAAAGAGTCAAGTGTTTTGAAAGGTGCTTCCCCCCTGAATCCCTAGCTCTTTGTTGAAACCACACATTGGTCATGCCTTGCAAACATCAACAACTGCTTGGCCTCCTGAGGGTACCATTAGCTCTGTGAAACATCAACCAGGCATTTAGAACTAGAAGAGAAGGTAAGATAACACAATGTGCGCTGTGGGATAGAAAATACAAGTCCTATCTAAGTACCAGACCCAATAATATTTTTATTATTATTACCATTATAGTTAATTTGTCAACATGTTGTGGGCTTTCCAATATTCTGAGGCTCATTGACAACTAGTAGCATCCGATTGCTGGAGAAATTAAGAATGGCCCAGTGGCAAGCCTTCCTAATAAAAGTCAACCTATTCCCTACAGGACAGAAGTAGGTCCATGAGGTGGTCTACTGGAGTAAAGTACAGATAACTATTTTATTTTGATTTTCTGTTACAGAAATAAATTTAGAAAACTCGATCTCTTTCGAATTCCATATTATCAGGCCCGCTTTGGAGAATTCAGAGTCATCAAACAGGAGGTGTGTATTCCAATGACGAAGGATGATTAGCATAAAGAGGAAAATCCCTGATCTATCAGAAGATCTGTTTTGCAAAAAAAAAAAAAAAAAAAAAAAAAAAAAAAAAAAAAAAAAAAAAAAAAAAAAAAAAAAAAAAAAAAAGAAAGAAAGAAAGAAAAAAAGAAAGACTAAAGTCTATATTTTCTAGTAGCTTTTCTGGAGAAATTCCATCTGGGTTCTGTTTTTTAGAAAAATCAAAGGAAATATACCAAATGTTAAGATACTGCTGTCTCCACTACCTTCTTGGTAAATCATGCTGATAGTAAACGGATAGAATATTCCTTAGTATACTTTTGGGCTTTATGATTTCTAGAGGCTAAGCATTTTATATGAACATTTATTTAACGCCTACTCGTTGGCTTTCAGAGTAGTCTGTAAGATATTTGCTGAGGATTTTCTTCAACTACCAAGTACCAAGACAACGAATAATCTCAGAACCACCACCATTATTAAGTCCCCAAGAAGAAAGAGGCAGAAATCTGCCCTGAAGTTCTCTCAGGATGAGTGCTAAGTGGGCCTTCCTACTGGGTTTCTGCACAGTGCTGCTGGCTGGTGCTCGGATCTGTATTTAGTGAATAGCAAAATAACCCTTAATTTCATTTTTAAAATAAATAATATTTTGCCTACACTTTTTGAAGATGTCACAGCAAAATGTTATTTTTCAACTTGAATGCTTTAGAGTCACCAAATGGTAAAAGCAAAAAACTTAAAGTAAATAGACTGGCGATATTTTACCATCTCCCATTCTTTAGGGGAAACTCAGTAATTCTGCTGACAGATAATTCTTAAACTGTCCTGAGCAGAAGGAATAATTTTTCCGATTATTTTCAGACAGTCTTGTTGTGACTTTGTTAGTGGGTGAGGCCATCAGGTTAGATTCCTATTTCTTACTGAGGTTGAAAGTCTAGCCCTGACAGTGGATCCCAGCATGTAATGAATGTGGTCAGTATGAACATAAAATGTTCCATTTTCCTGGCTGCTCCACAGGCCTGGTGATTTTCCATGCTGCCAGGGATCAAGTGAGATGCAGCAAAGCTGTAGTTATGCTGCTGAGTAATTTTAAGAAGCCACATCAAAGAGATTTTCAAAAAGTTTGGTTTAACAAATGAGACTTTTAACTCCCTTCGGTAGGGGTATGAGACTTAATTATGCGTTCACTCATTCCTAGTTGCCACTAACATGTACTTACCCAGCAATCTTTTGGGTTGATGTTCCTATTTGAAGTTTAGATGAGTAAAATAAAGAACTGAAATTCTGTTGCACATGATTCCATATTCAGGTTAAAAATGCATATACAAAGGCTAATTGGTTAATTTGATGCATTGGGAAACCCAGACCATCTTTACCCCAGTTGCAAACTGCTGCTCTCAATGTAAGGAAAAAGCATTAAGGTAATGAGCTGAATTATGTCTTTAAAGGAAACTTGTGCTTTTCCTTGTTTGTTTCCATTCCTGGATAAGCAAATGTTTACATGTGACTGGAAACCATTAGGAATGAGAGGTGTTTTTCCATCAGGTTACAAAGAAAGTTGTTAAAAGGTTTTAATTTTCTGGTCAAAGCACACATACAGAGTTGTGGGATCTGTAGCTTCTTTCAAAGATAATGTGACAAAGGGTTCATAAAATAATCACTTGATATTTTTTGGAGTGAATGTGAAAAAAGTTACACACTTTTTTAAGGAAGATTTAAAAAAACCTACCTGGAATCTTTTAGGGAATATAAAGAATTTACCTATACAAGAAATTTTAATAGCCCAGGAAAAGAAATAAAATGATAGTAAATATTATTAATATTTTTGGTCTGTGGAGAAGTTACTAGCCTCTAAGTTCTTACAGTTCATATTTCTTCATGACATATATTAAATTTTTAAAGCTTAACATATACAAGAAGGGATCAGAAAGTAAGCGAATGTTTGAATTTAAATATAATTTATTACAGAAAATCAAAATACTTCCCCTTGTTTCTAACACACTTATCCCAATGTTCTGGTCAATTTCTGAAGCAGTTCTGGAAGTGTTTTTTCATGACTGTCTTCATGAAGTTATGCTAAAAATTATAGTGAATGTTGCTGCCCAAACCCACCTACATTACAGGGTGTCCTCATCTGCTCTGTTCTCTGTATGTGATACCATGCAACTTTCAGTTTTCTCTGAGTCGAAAGGAAAGGTAAATGTTTTGAATAGATTTAGGACATCTAAGCAGCCACTATAATGGCTATAGTTCCTACAAAGCCATGAAAAAGGACTTCTAGAACTGTTGTAGAAAGTGGAGAGAGCAATTAGACAAATGCATTTGAAGTAAGAAAGAGTATTTAAGAAGTATCAATGGCAATGTGTCTTTTACTGTGATAATTTTTTAATTTAAATACACACCAAATTTTTCTATCATAAATTATATAGCTGACAATGAACTATATAACCCCAAAATGAATACCAACAAGGCTGTTTAAAAACTTACTGTTCACTATGATGGTAAAAGGAATCAAATTCACCAATAGAATAAAAAATAAATGGGTTGGATGCTTCCTATGTTATTTAGTATGCATTTTGTTTCCTCAGAGTAAAATAAAGTAAGTAAATCATTTCTTAGGAAGACAGACTGAAGAATAGTTTTTAGATAGATATAAAAAATATTAGATGACATCACTTGAGGGTAGACCATGTGGGTGACTATTTTATGACATTATTTGAAGAGACTCATCCTGACATTTAGAAGGACAGGACAAATATCTAAGAAAAAGATAGTCCTCAGTTCTTGGCTTTTTCTTTTGTTCTTTTTAAAATAATGGTTTGAAAAAGACCCCTAAAATATTTTAACAGTTAAACTGCCATGACACAAAGTTCTGTGCCAAAAATGAGTTTGAGAAATATCTTTTTTAAAAATGGAATTCTTTAGGAGAAAAAAAAAAAGATGTACAACTAACCAAAGGCCACAGGCTGACACTTATAGATGTAGTTCAAAAACAGTTGGTGTTAAGTCTCCAAATCCAAGTAAATAAGTACGAATGTGTTTGCTTGTTTGCTGGTAAACTGGCTAAAAATAAAATGATACAAGGTCTTTCCAAGAGACTAGGGAAGTGATGACCTTTCTTGATTTAAAAATCAATACACATCCTGAACACCCAAATTCATTAAATGACATCTTTCCAAAACCATCTGCCAATGCTAAGTGCAAAATACTGTTCAGGAACCAATCAGATAAAAAAAGGTCCATGATACAAATTAAAAAGGTATAAGGTGAAAAGGGAAACCTCATGAGGAAAAGGAAATGTAAAAACAGAAATCTGAGCCTGTTTGGATATATTCTTAACTTTTCAAAGCAAGGTGGAAATGAAATATGTTCTTCCTACATAGACAACACATTTCTTACTCTTATGCTAAGAAGATGATGATAATTGAGAATGGACAAGGTTTTTGTAAATGGGAAAGAAATCTAGGTATAGAGGGAGAGGAAGGAGGAGAGAGGATGTAAAGATTATGGTCCAGTATGATAGGTACCAACCCTCACCCCCATGATGTATCCATTATGTATTGTAAACATGTACTAATAGAGGGGTGTGTGTGTGTGTGTGTATGTGTGTTAAAGAGAATGGGGGGGGCTCTATGTAAGTCAAGAAATCTGCAATACTGCTGCACCTTGGGTTCAGTCCTCATGCTGCTCACTCACTACAGAGTGGCAAAACATTGAGGACCATCTACAATTTCAGACAGGTTTCTTTATTTGTTTCAGTTCAGAAGTCCAAGAATGCCTTACCTAAACAAAATTCTAACAGCAAATTCAGTACAATAAAACACTGAAAACTGAGTTCTGGTTAAATCCAGCAGCCTAGACTTTAGACCCATCAGTGTGATATTAGCACAACTTTCTCACTTGAAGAATGAGAGACTTTGAGGATTTTAGGGACGTTCTCGAACTCTTCAAGCAAGAACCCGGATTTTCTATTACAATCACCAGAGTTAGTAAGTAGAAGTATGGGGTGGTAGTTAAATTTGAGTTACTTATTGAGTGGTACTGGAGATTGAAACCCGTATGTTGTACAGGTCTAGGCATACACTATCACTGAGCTAGACTCCCAGCGCTAAATCTGAATTTTAGATAAATAACAAATAAGTTTTTACCATAAGAACGTGCAAACATTCCATGGGATACACTAAAAAGCACTGTTTTTTAAAATCTGAAATTCAACTCTAACTGAGCATTCTATGTGTTATCTATCATCCTTCCTTGACTCCCTTCCAAGGACATCACACTACATCTCTGTTGATGCTTTTGGTCTTTCTTCTTGCAGGTTTAACCTTGTCACACTTAACATTTTAGGGATTTAATTGGCAAAGTGGTCCCTAAGTGGTTTTGTGGAAGCTGGATATCAAAACCATTTTGTGTTATTATTCATTGTGCTATTTTTGTACAGATATATTCGTGTGTACATATTAGGGAAGACATTTTTGGTTCAAGTTTGTGTATTTATATTATAAAAATACAGTAACTGTAAAGTAAAATAAAAAGCTATAATAAAATGCTTTACTTTCTACAGTGATAATTGCTTTATTGAATAAGGCTCTGTTTATGGTACAGCTTGACATTTAACATTTGCCCATTTGATTTATAATAATTTTTATGTGACTGCAAAGAGGCTATATTTTAAATCAAAAGTAGTTTTAAAATGAGCTGTCTTCATTTTCTTTTGAATTTGTAAGAAAATGTAAGCACTCCTAGGTAAAATTATTTTGTTCATCAAATTTATCTCTGATACAAAGCCCATTTGCTGTTTCATTTTTTTAAACCCCCCCCCCAGAGAGAGAGAGAGAGAGAGAGAGAGAGAGAGAGAAATCAGAAAAAGTGAATACAGTGCAGTCATCAAGTTGAAAATGCACTAATTTTGCTTATATTTCGGTCTTGGGAATATCATCAAGATTTCCTAATCACGGAAGGGAAAGAAACCTACATGAACCATGTAACAAGTTGTCATTAAACATCCCAAATCTCTCAGTAACATTCGCAAAACAATTGCATGTTATGAGGCAAAGAGGCATTTGTATTTATAATCTATTATTTCTGTTAAGATTTTCAGAAACATCCCTGAATTATTCCTTCTTTTCTAAAAATTGATCTATTGGAATACTTGGCCCATCAAATTCACAACCCTCATTTGAAATTTTTATTCATCCTTCTGCCTCCATACAACTTCCAGTGCTTTTACTAAAATGGATAAATACCTATAGCTCGTAACATGAGACGCTGATATGCTACTGTATTTAAAAGACTTAGACAATTAGGCAAGAATCATCATATGTCCCCCAAACAACTGAACAGTATCATGGTATCAATCATTGATAGATATCAAAACATGACAGCTTGGCCAGCCTTCCCAAAGCTGGGGTTAAAAGCTGTCCTCTGAAATCAATCTCGCTCTCTGCAGAGAAGAATATTTCAGTGATGTGAAAGCTGAAATGGAGACTATAATCTTTTGTGATTACCCTCAAGGCCAAAGTGAACGCAAAAAGGAAAGTCTATGAATCGTTTATAATTTCCTGTGATGACTGACTCCCAGGAGATTCTGATATTACCCTTGCACTGTAACAAAAGGACTATTCCCCAGACACGTAGCTTCAAAGAACTCCACATCCAGGGGTCACAGTGCTTCTTCACAAACTACTCATCTATTACCGGGCCGGACCTATGAGTCAGCCACTCTCTCTGAAGACAATGGAGGGTCGCACTGTACACAGACTGGTGGGTTATCTCTTACAGATTGTCTTTCTAGAAAGTTCTTTTCTGAAGGAAGTGACATAAAATTATCCGTTTTAACTCCTATCCCAAAAGTCTAAAGACTAATACATTTTTCTGCTTTTCCTAATAGCTATGGAGCTATAAATTACTAGCATAATTTAAATTTTTTAATTTAGGCTGATATTTTTATTATAAGAAATAATAGTTTTCACTCATATGTATATACCCCCAAAGTATATGTCTATATGATATTTTAAAATACCATTCACCTTTTTAAAATAGCAAACTTGGATGCCCTTGTTCAGAGTGCAGGTTAAGTCCTTCTCACACAAATGGCAATGGGAAATGTGTAAATCAAAAGATCAACTTTTTTTTTTTGATACAGGGGATCAAATTCAAGACCTCATTGTTTGTTTACTAGACCAAGGAATTTTGGGAATAAGTTTCTATTATAAATCCCTGAAGGATAATTTGACATATTCATTATTATGACTGAGATTAAAATATTTTCTTAATAACCACTTTAACATAGTTGCAGCTTGATTAATGAATAATGCGTGAATATAAAAGTCTATGTTTGGAAATCAACACTATTTAAAAAATAAAATAATCATTATATCTGAGGACTCAGGGACCACGTGCCATAGGTACACAGTTCTCAGGTTAAAATACCTTTGCATGTAGCCCTTAAAGCCAAATATCACTGAAGGGAAACAGGGGAAAAGAGAATACAATCAGACTGGTTGTGGTTATTTCAAAGCGTCTCTCAATATTCCCTTTGTTAGCCTGCTCTCAATTGCTTTGCAGCCTGTCTTTGTTGCTTCAGGCAGTAAGTATGTCCTAATACTACGTCATGTAGCTAGCATAGATGGAACAACTGCTAAGTACTAGTCATAATAAGTATTTTTAAATAGAATGTCAATTTATTGTTACTAGTATTTCGTTTGTTTGTTTGTTTGTTTATTTATTTTGAGACAGGGTCTCACAGAATTACAGCCTGTGTAATTCAGGCTGACCTTGACCTCACTGAGCAGCCTGGGCTGATGGGCTGAACTCAGGGCAATCCTCCAGTCCCATCTCCCGAGTGCTTGAATTACAGACGTGTCCCACCACGTCCCACTCGGGGCGGTAATTATTAAACTCAAGGTCTTTGCCCTCGGTATATCCTTGGCATGAGACAGCCTGAGTGATAAACATTATGTGGCTTATTTATGGTAGTTAGGAAAAAAGAGATAGACATCTTAGTGGAAAGATTAATATTACTTATATCCATAGATGTTGAAATTTTGATTCTTTTCATAAACATGTGATGTTCATGACTATTTTAAATTGTTAAGATAGTACGGTGATATGGTATACAACACTGATTTTTAGTATATGTGCTGCTGAAGCAAGCCCAGCACTGCTGATTGTTTTTCACACTCATTAAATTCCAGAAATTTTCTAATTTCTAAATTCTAAATTTTCTAATTTCTCAATTCTAAATTCTCATACCTTCAATTTCCCATAAGTGTAATACATTCAAAGTTTCACGATGTAATGATTTAGATGAGGAGGATACTATCATCTTTAATTTTTAAAATGGGGATAAGTGGCGCTAAGTAGCTTTCTCAAGATCAAAAAAGAAGGAAACCACAAATAGGTTTTCTGACTCCTAGTCCAGTGCTGTCCCTTTATAAGGAAGTGGATCCTGCTTTCCTTGGTGCCATGGGTCAAACCCTGGGCCAGGCAGGACTGTGAGTTGCTGCTCAGAGGTCACAGAGGGCTCTCCGGATAGCTTTTGGGAGGAAATGAGCTTTTGGGAGGAGATGACACATGAGTGGCTGACTAAATAAATAAATGCTTCTGCCTTCTTTAGGAGACAAGAACTTCAGAAGCAAACCACCTGACAGCGGCTTTTGAGTAATCACTTTAGAGCTGAAAGCTTCGGTGCATTTTTGGGAGAAAATTTTCTGGGTTCGTTTCTATCATTATGACAATAAACCATTTTACATATGATGGAAGTTTGATGTCTACATAGGAAAAAAGCAAAGAAATCAGGCCCAGACATACATTTTTTAATTGTTGGAAAAATTTTTAAGAACTTCTATTATATGTAATTCACAAGTCTGTAAGAAATAAGATATATTTTCTGCTATACTACTCAGATCCCTAGAAAAATGTATTTGCAATAAGAGAAAACAAGCATAAGACTGATGGATCTATCTTCTAAGCAGAATATACTGGAAAAGAGGATTTTTGACCTAACTTCAGAAGCCACAAGGATTTATTGGGTAGTTAAAAAATATGTCCCACATGAATAACCTGTGAGAAGACTGCACATTTAAATTCAAGATAGGTTACAAAGGAAACCAGCTCTTGCCTGGCATTTAGAATTTTTGTTTTTCAGTGGCAGGGCTCTGAACTGAAGAAACCAGAGGACTGGATGTTATTTTTCAATCTTCTGATCTACAAAAGGGATTCAGCAATGACACAGGTAGCCTACTTCATATGCGGGTAGATATTAAAAAGAATTAATTGTACAATGTCTTCAAAAGATGCTAATGCCTGCTGATACCAGAATTTCATGAAAGCGAGGTATCATTCCTACAATTTATTCTTTTTTTCATTTTTTTCAAGTACCAGAACATGAAAAGAAAGCTAAGAGGGCTAAGAAAGAAAGTGAACGCTAAATATGTGAAAAAAGTATTTTTCCAAGATTCCTACTGAGCTCTACAAACATGTTGAAACTTCACAGATTGCTAAACAGCACTCCAATTCATCTTTAGTACACTCAGTGCAACCATAAAAGCAAGAGACTGGAATATTCCACAGCATGTCCCCTGTGCACAAAGAGACTTAAAACTTAATTCTGAACTCAAGAACTTAGAGGGAGGGGAAAAAAAGTCTGTTATTTCTCAAGTTTCTAATAAAAGCTATTCAGGGGCCACTACTGTCAATTCATGCTTACAGAACCAATTTAGAATATGTGTACTGGCCTTAAGGGAATGTTTCAGACAATAGTATTTTGCTAAGTTTGTATTTATGATGCTCTCTTACTTTAGCAAAGGCATCTAAAGGCCTGGTCACCAAGGCCAGCTAAGAACAAAGTTGGCAGCAGCTTCTCAGATGACTGGAGATTCGTTAAGAATATTAGCTAAGAGTAAGATAAAAATTTAAAGAAGAGGACATAGACACTTTTGTTCGTGTTGATGTTACTCCTGAAAAATGCTGAGCTGGGGTAGTGCCAAGATTGAAGACCTATCTTGCCAGAAAACTTGATGAACCCTCCAAGTACACATAATCCTTGAAACTCTAGCACTGAAGATGAGGCCCCAGAGCCAGGTGAGGTTGACACCAGGGTAACGAAAGGGACACACAAGAGGACACAGCATGGTGGGACTACAGATGTCTATCTTCACAACTCCTGAAACCTTGTGCTCCTTTACATCACAAGGGCCCATCCAGGTCTTAAGTTGATGTTTCTTGGTAGCTTCTATCAGCTGATCTGACTGTTGACTAGGAACGGAATGATCTATTACGTTATGGTGAATTATACAAGAGTGAGGAATAATTCCTATCATTCAGTGAGAAACTTCTGTCTTATTAGTCACTGTCCTCCCCCTCTCCCCCTTGAGCAATGACAGGAACATGTGGACATGCCACAAATGGTTGAGAATGGATGATTTTTCCTAAGTGCCCTGCACAAATGTTTTATTAGGGAAAGAGAACTCCCTACGCATTATACATGCGTTTATACAAAAATACCATACAGATAGTATCTGTGTATTCTAAGAAAGGTTCAAGGATACACAGAGAACGAGGAGATTTGAACACAAAATCTTTAATAGGATAAATGGGGATGGTTTTGAGTAAGGCAAGGGACAGGAGTTAAATTTTAAAAGGACATGTTTGTGACGCAAAGGGAAGAGAGAAACAACAGGACAGATGGCCACAGTGTAATTTTTTCTTCCCAAAGATTATATTTACAAATTTTTTTCTCTGAAATCTTAATAGGAATATAAAATTTTCCAGGCATACAAATCTATGCTTAAGTATTTGTACAAAATCTTTGTTAGGTTGGCATCACATTTTACAGATTTTTTTACAACCCTTTTTTCTACTGATCTAAATAGCAGTGCTGCTGTGGACTCATGTCAGCCCAGTGGCAGGCAAACACTTCGTATCCCTTTTAAGAGAATTTGAGTGCTATGAAAAACTTTATTTCGGCATATCTTTAATACTACACCGTTCTTCAGAATGCATAAAAGGGAATGAACCTTCAATATATTTTAAAGCATAGCATAAAAAATAAAAATTCAACCGTACTTTCTTTTTTATTTGGCTGGGATCAATGTGTCAGTTCGAATAAAGTCACTTGGACATACTATATCTACGATTACAACTTTTTAATGACAGCAAGCACTGTTAGAATAAAAAAAGACTTAAAAGGCAAAAGTCACACTCTGGTTGGATCAGCAGAGGTAAAGTATTCTGCTTTTAAAAATAAAAAATAAAAAAAATATGTATTTGAATGTTTAAGGAGTTTCCTAAATACTGTAAAGGTATTTAAAGTTACATGTCTTAGCTTACTCTAGGCTTCCTTACGATAAATAACATTTCATGAGGAAAAACAGCATAAGTTAACAACATAGTAAATATGATTTTGATTTCTATTTTTTAAACCTCCTTGATAAATATATTATTATTTCTATTATAAGAAAGATAAAAATTTTCATTGATATTGCCAAACTATGAATGATTCAGACTCTCACATAATCTAGAATGAATGATAAAGTAAATGATAGTCATATAAATTATTTCACATCTTGTCATGATAACTCAAAGAATCAGATAGTGGTTTATACTTACTTATATTTATTTGTTCATGCATTAGGAAAAAAATAATTTTAAGGTAGGTAATAAAAATCTGATTATTTTTCAGAAAAATAAGTTTATCGAGCCTTTTATAATAAAGCAGCACTAATCTCCCTTGTGTTTTCCCAGTGCAGTTGCAAAAACGCAGCAGGGCTGACAAAGATATTTCAAATAAATGGGCTCGTAAAATACCTGCCAATCAGCAGAGAAGGTGACAGGTGATTATGGCCCATAGAAAGCTCTTCATTATAGCCCTGTCTTTGAAGTTACACAAACAGATATGTGCCTATATGCAAAAAATGGCTATTTGAAAGAAATTTTACCTATTTATTGGTATACATATCATAAAGATTGGGTGTGTGTCACAGTCAGCTTGAGCTACTGTAACAAAATACTATGAACCAGGTGGCTTAGTCAACATAAATTACTTTTCTCACTGTACTGGAAGTTGGATGTCAGAGATCAGGGTGCCAGGAAGGTCAGGTTCTCATGGGGGCCCTCTTCCTGCTGGCAGAAGGCCACATTCTCCCTCTGTCTTCACATAGCAAGGAGAGAGGGTGGGTCTCTCCTCATGGGTCTCTTCTTATAACGACACTAATGCCAGCATGAGGGCCTCACGCTCATGACCCTATCTCACCCCAATTACATTCTAAAATCCTCATCTCTGAATATCACCACATTGGTGTAGGGCTTTACCATATGAACTTTGGGGGTCATATTCAGCTCATAACAGTATGCCCATGAGTGTGTCTTCTAAATGAACTTCTTTTATGATATTAATATAATCCACCTTGGTAAGTATGCAATTTATTTCAATAGTAACTGAAATAATTAAAGGCTGTTGTAACACTTAAGGCTCATCATGGAGCATATAGAAAATTTAAAGTAAAATTAACAAAACAATGAAAATTACTGAGATATAAAATAATTTTTTTCTGATATTTCTTGAACAATATAAAGTTCAGGAACTATTTTAACTTTGCTGAAGTTTCTTGGCTTTTATTGTCTGGCCTCTTTCAAGTATATTTATTCTTTCTTACAAGCTCCTTGAGCACAAAGATATTTTTGTTTTATTTGTCCTCTTTCCCAAACCTAAGACCCTTTAGTACATGTGTTATATTTTCAATAAAATCCAATAGCTAACAATTTTGTTTCTAAACTAAATACTCTTTCAGAATAGGGTTTAAGACA
Source organism: Dolichotis patagonum (assembly GCA_004027295.1). Taxonomy (NCBI): domain Eukaryota; kingdom Metazoa; phylum Chordata; class Mammalia; order Rodentia; family Caviidae; genus Dolichotis; species Dolichotis patagonum. The sequence continues at coordinate 95,672 of PVJX010002864.1, read as the reverse complement.
AAGAATGTGGTAGGTAATTGCCAAGTCTCCACCTTCCCCACACACAAAAAGCTGTTAGAGTTAACGTCACTGTGCCCCAATCCTGCATCTAGACACAAGCCCTTCGTAAGTTATCGATGACTTAAACTCTGGCTTCTTTACATCAGCATCTCGATTGCTTATTATTCATCCATAGCACTGAGAAGGGTTTTGTCAGTTGTGGAAGATGAGGCAAGACAGCGACTAAATGAATGCTGTGAAGCGTGTTGTTTTTCAACACATAAATTAATGTAGGACAGGCACCTGTTCGGGGATGTGACAGAATTTCAATTCTCGTTGTTTCTCATGTAATATTATCAAACTCCACTGTTTAAAAAAAAAAAGAGGAAACAATTGCTTCCTATATTTTTAAAAATCCATTTAAAGAAAGCAAGAAAATTTAAGGCCCTTGTGGTCCCAGAGCACAGTGCTTTTTATTCTCCTGGTAATTAAAATAGGTCTTATTCCTTATGTTTACAACAGCCGTGGTTAAAAATAAAATGATACAGTAGAATTCATCTTGTATTTTTGTTTTGTTTGTGCTATTGTGGAACAAACATAAGGGTGCTCTGCTACTGAGTTACATCCCATTTTTTTCCCCTTTACTTTTATTTGGACAGAGTTTTGCTCACTTGCTTTAGCAGGACTCAAACCTTTGATCCTCCTTCCTCAGCCTCCCAAGTGCTGGGATTACAAGCGTGTGCCATTGCACCTGGTTTCACCTTGGTCAGTCTTTCTTTCTTTTCTTTCTTTCTTTCATTCTTTCTTTTTCTGTCTTTTTGAGACAGGGTTTCACTATGCAGTTCAGGCTGGCCTTGAACTCACTTTGTAGCCCAGGCTGGCCTCAAACTCACAGCAATTGTCCTGTTTCAGCCTCCCAAGTACTGGGATTACAGGTGTGCACAATCACACCTGGCCTATCATTTTGGTTGTGAACAAACAAATGAATTGTTAAGCAAAATATATTTTTAAAATTTGCCAATATACATTGTAGCTGTTTTTCGAATATATTCTGTTTTGCAGATAATTTTTGCAGAGATCTATTTTTCACATTCAGAAAACTCTTTCGTCTTCCTACTTAATGATTCGGCAGAAAACTGCCTGCCATGCTTCTGTAAAGCAGAACAAAAGATTTCTGATTGAGCTGTGTTCTCAGTGAATGAGGTGGGAGGTGACATGGGCCAGAGGAGCTAAGGGCATAAAGAGCCAGAATGTGAGTTTCAAAGTTCTAAGATTTTAAGTCTGAGTTTTCTCTTTCCTCCTCCGGACAATAGGAGTAATAACAATTGCTTCCTAAAATATTTGAGGTCTGAATCTTCTGAAGGACATAAATCTTTACAAGTATATGGTAATCCAGTGTAATCATTAATAGTGATAAATAATATTTCCATACAAAACTGTGAGTAATGGCTTTCCTAAAATTTCCCTAGGAAATCTATTGAGCAAGTTGGGTACTGGAATGGAAAAGTCTGTCAGAAAAAAGATCAGAAGTAAACAAGCTTAAGTAAAGAGCTTGTGGTTTCTCTTAGATGGAAAAACTTGAAATATAAATAAAGAGTAATAAAGGGTAGATCCTAGGAAATGGGGAGACAGATCTTTTCCAAGGGAAAGGGAACCTAGAAATCAAAGCAAGAGAGAGGAAGGGGTGAAAAAGAAGAATGAAGCTGTGTTATGTACACATACCAACTCCCCATGGGGAACTTAATCATTACGTCCTGCAAATGCGTACTGACAGAAAGTAAAAATTGAAGAAAGAAATACTTTAAGAAGAAAAATGATCAAAAGTAATTTAAATTGCAATTCAAAGTGAAAAATCAGAGGTAACCCAATTAATAAGTTCATTTTGTTACAAAATGATAGAGGGTCTCACTCGGGTTGACTTAATTTTTAATATACTACCAGATGGCCTCTGTGCTAATAAATGACCTGGGTAAAATAAAGACATGAAATAAAAATTTCATGCAGTTCACTGCAGTATTTTTCATTGCAACCAAACAGTATATTTGAAAATGAAAAATTTAGTTTCCTCTAAAAAGGAAAAAAAGATGAACTTCTTACAATGGAATTGCTCTTCCGTTTTTTTCAGATATAGTATATCACAAAACTATTACATACAATAAACAAGAAAGCAGGTTAGTGGATCTGTAACTGTCATACAACATTATTAAGTCATTATGAAACTGCATTTATCTTAAAACTTTTTTGGAGGGGGTACCGGGGATCGAACTTTCGACCTCATGCTTGCCAGGCAGGCGCTTAAGCCACTGAGCTAAATCCCCAGCCCCTAAAACATTATATTTTTATAAAAATATTTATGAAAGAATCTCTTCAATTTTTGTTCTATAACCCTTAAATAGAAGACTGTGAAAGCATTTTGATAGCTAAAGAGTCACTTCCTTACAAGAGGAAGAAAATTCAGATTCTTACAGCTACTATCTAGTGCTGGCGTATGATTTCAGTGGTGGAAAGGTGACTGGGAATCCTTAGGTAAACACCTAATTTACCTTTACAAGTGGCCGGAAGGGTAGAGAGCTGCTGTTTGCTGATAGCACTTCCCTCTAAGTTAATAAGAGTGTGTGGGGGGGCAGGGGATGATGACATTTTCATTTTGTCTTGAGTGCTAATGGTTTATTTCTGGAAATAAACACTCGTGTATTACTTGCATTAAAAAAGTCGAAACAGCAATATGGGAAGGTAACTACAGAAGGAGCCATTTCTGCCTACCCCTCTCAATCCATGCTGCTTCCTGACAGCCCCTGGATTTGTGCAGTGCCTACAAATGCTGTCTTCAGAGTGTACATTAATCAAAATACGAGCACTTAGGAAGCAGTCGAAGAAGTACAGCTGAATTCAATTATGTTTGGAATGTATGACAGGTGTTTTGATAGCGGAGTCAATGGGCACGCCTGAGTTCAATGTAATGTTCCTGAAATGGCGGAGGAGGTGCTTTGGGACTGTTCCTCCCATTCCTGCTGGAATAACATGGCCAAGACAGGCATGATCCATCTTACTGAGCTGCTCCACTAGACTAGAAATGGCACTCACCCTTTTCAGCCTTTTTTTGCAAACTGCTTGATTCATCTCTGAAAACCCAGAGATCACAAAAACATTCAACTGTTTACTCACTAAGTCAAAACCAGTGCTCTTTAAAAAGTTGGCTGATCTTGCCACCCTTTAATTACCTTACAACAGGAAGTCCAGACAAAAGGCCTGTCAGCAGACTTTATTTACAACTGTTGGAGGAAAAATCCTCTTGCTGTTTTCACTTCATATAGAAGATGAGTTTGCCAAAGGCAATGTTTGGCAGCACTTCATATGCATACTGTCTGGTGGTGTTGATAACGCAGTTCTTTCTTTTGATTTTGGTAGCATTTATAATGCTGTCTCCTTTGTTTAGACCACCATGCCCTAACTGACTACACTTCTCAATTGAATAGGCAGAATTCATGCAATCACTAGAGCTGTTAAGCACTTATCCTAATGTAAGTCTAAAATCTGGCTATACATTGATTTTATGTGGAATTCCATTGTTGGAAGATGTCATGCTCCATGTGGGGACCCTACAAAATATCTTTCATTCAAATAAAAGAAAGTCAGCTTACCTGAATGAACAACAGTGGGGATTATCGGTAATTCATTAATATTTGTCATGTCTTAAAAAGAATGTCTAAGTTCCATGCAACTAAATAATATAATCTGTAGATATAAAATGAGGGTTTTTTTTTTTGGCTAGGAGTCAGATTCACATAATCTACAAGAGTCCCCAAATAAAAACTGTCTGTGTAAAAGTCACATTTTATCTAAAATATCTCCCAAATAAAACAGAACCCAGGGAGATAAAACCTATAGGTTTTTTTTTTCCTTCCTAGAGGTAGGGAAAAATCAATGTGGCTTGAAATCTCTAAATTATGTTCTAGAGCAGGTATGAACAGCATCCCAGAAATAATGTAAGTTCAAGTCACTGAAACCTCTATCAAAATTGTACAATGCAGCAGTTAAAAAGTCACCTGTGAACATATTTGTAAAACAAACGTGCTGGCTGTGATGTGGACTAATTCTCACAGACAAGGCATCACATTCCGAAGCACAGCTGAGCAGTACACCCCACGTACGGCTTAATGTTACACACTTTGGAAACAGACCACATCTGTGGCCTATTTGCAAATGTAGTAAAAGAAAACCCGAGGAGGGCACAAATAAAATGAACCAAGCATTTACTCACTGTGTTAAAATTTGGAAAGAGCCCAACAGCAGAACTACTGTCCACTGGAAAAGACATAAATGGTTTGATATCCAGTGAAGGCTGCATCATCAGGGTAGGTGTGCGCACAAGAGCAGGAAGGGTAGTAGTGTGGCATGTACTGCCTGCCAAGAATAAAACAAAAATGAATTCAGTCTCTGGTTCACATCCATCTCCCTCCCAAACCTACAGTGCAAAAGCAAGACCACTGAGCTGCCACCTAGAAGCAAGTCACACCGGAAGGAAGGAAACAAGTGACACAGAAGTAGTAAACACAGTGAAAAAAGATCTTCCTCCTCCTCATTGCCCTGGACAGCGAGGCAGAACACTTCCCTATGGCTAGAGCCAAAGGCGGCTCAAGCTTCGAGAGACCCACAGTACACAGATTCCACCAGCAGATGGGGCACAAGGAGACTGGCCTGGTGACCAGCCTGGTTCCAACAGGCAGGGAAGAGGAGGGGAGGGGCCTTCTGAAGCCAGATGCTCTTTACTATTTAGACTAAATAGTATGCATGTTTTATGTAAATCAGAGATAATTATAGGGCTTTTACAAGGGGAAGAAAATGTGGGCTCTTACAGTTACTGTCTGCTATCAAAAAAATTATGACTCATTTTGTTTTCTTTAAAAATGTGTTGAAAGTTGCCCTTACTTTGAGGGAAACAGGGAGTCTAGACATTGGTTAGCTAGAAGAAGAGCAGGGCTGAATAACATTGCATGGCTGTGGACATGGTACTGGGGGATGGGTAATAAGCATTTGGGCTTGGAATTCACATTTTTGTCTGTCACTTTTATTTCTAGTGAGTTTTGCATTGTTTTAGAAATTACTCCTTTTAGCAGTTATATTAGCTGTCACCTCATTAGCTATCCCGTTAGCACATGAGTAGGAGATTTGAAAATGCTTTCCTTCAGAAAAAGCATTCTTATTTAGCCTATAGCTTCCTTGTAAGAGAGGACCAGTAACTCCTGGTGCAGGTGGCCCTCTGGGAGCAGACCGTGGCAGGGCTGTTATTGTTGTTTTTTTAGTGTGGCAGCTTTATTGAGGTACACTTCATCCATAAGACAATTCACCCACTTAAAGTCCAAAAATCCAATAATTTTTAGCATATTCAGAGTTGGGCGACCAGTACCACAATTGATTTTTAGAATATTTTCATAACCTCTGCAAGAACTATCCCTATTAGCACTCACTCCCCATTCCTTCCTAATATTGCTAAGCACCTGGCAACCACACATCTATTTTCTGTCTCTATAGATTTATCTACCCTGGACATTTCATTTAAGATAAATGAAATCATACACTATATGGCTGTTGTGACTGGTTTCTTTCATTTGATATGATGTTTTCAAAACCTATTCATATAGGATGTGTCAGAATGGAGCATGTTATTTATGCCTTTTTGAGGCTGAATTAATATTCTAGTGTATGAATATTTCATGTTTTGCTTATTCTTTTGTCAGTTGATGGGTACTTGAATTTTTGTTTCCAATTTTGGTTATAATAATTAATGTTACTATGAACATTACCATGAACATTCATTTACAAAGTTTTGTGTAGACTTACATTTGCAGTTCTTTCAGACATGTATCTAGGAGTACAATTTGGCATTTGTTGGGTCCTATGGTAATAATATGGCTTAACCTTTTGAGGAACTGTCAGTCTGCTTTTTTGTTTGTTTGTTTGTTTGTTTGTCAATCTGTTTTTGAAAGACGCTAAACCCTTTTACATTTCCACCAATAGTTTGTAAGAGTTCAAATTTTTTCTGGCCTGTCTGTATAGAATCGTATTATAATTACATGCCTAAAACCCTCTACTGACTTCAAGGAGAAATGAACAAAATGAGAAAATGCTGCAACTATTAAAATTTTCACCAACCTCTTACACAGAGTCCCAAAATCATTAAAACTCCTATTTCACTGATGCTTTTCTGGTAATGAATTTCCTTAATAAACACTGCATCATATTTCAAATCACCCTACAAGATTATTGGTGATGGCATTTAATGGACTGTTGTACCTCATTTACATTGATCTAAACAGGAAAAAAGAAAAGGATGCCTGAAGCATTTATCTGTAATAGCAATTCTTTAGGTCAGCCCCATCCATTAGGAAATACGGCGCTGTACATGGTAAAGAATAGACCAAAAGTATAGATGGTACAGTAATGTCTTTTCCTGATATTATAGTCAGCTGCATTGAGTGAAAATATTGTAGGTAGTCAGACGGGCTAGGTCCTCGAAGAGGTCAGTGAAGAAGATGGCAGGGAGACTGTGGCCAAACGTGAATCTGAAGAAGGCTGAAATCACAATGGCTAGACTCACTTACTTCTCTAAGGGATAAACAGAAGTTTGAGACTGTTGGTATCACCATGGAGATTTCCCATTATGTCATCCTCTCCATCTGCTACAACTAAGACTAATACCCCTAAGACTAAGAGTAAAGACAAGACTGAAACTAGAGATGATTGATCAAGTTAATGATCTCATTCATATGCCCTTGCTACCACTGGATCAATGTTACCTAAGCAACTCTACTTGTGATCTTATTGGTTCATCATAATTTTGACCCATGTTGTACCTGCCTTGTGATTTTGCTCTATAACACTTCCTTTGAGAAGTGGGCTCGTGGGCAGCCCATTTGGGATCCCTCCTGTCACTCAGAAGCGATTCCTATTCCCCATTCCTTTTCTCCAATAAATTTTCCTACTTAGTCTCCATTGTTCCTTACAATCATTCTTCGAATTGGGGGAACACGAACTCAGCATATCTGACATCTAGCATTTCCCGTCTCCCTGATACTTAAGTAAATATTCTGACTCAGCCTGTTGAATTTCACACAACCATCCTGTACTTAATTACACCTTCCTCTTCTGACTAGGTAATATTACATACATGGCTAACTTCAGCACTTGTAGATCCAAGATCATGCACTGTACCAATATATCAAATGTTGCAGAAGCAGTTAGTGAAACACTTATTTTAAGAGCTTTACTGTAAAATCTTAACTGAATTGAAAACTAGGGCTATTTCTGCACTAGACTGATGGCCTGCTATAACTTATTATTACTATAATTATCAAAAGATATAAACTATGAAGAATAAGTTATTTGGAACAGTTTCAAAGATTTCAGCGGCCTGTTGAACAAATTTGCAAATCATTTTGCCACTGTAGGTCTCTCAAAGGGAAGCAAAGTTCTTTCTCTAAACCCACAATGGTGGCTCTGATAACACTGTGTAATACATGGCCCCTAGGGTCTGGCAAGGCTTGGTACTAACAAAGCAAACAGAAGGCAACAGGGAACCTGACAAACAGATTGCTCCATCAACAAAGGTCAGAATGCACAATGATCCTCCTTACCCAATCAAATCTCTATGCTAATAAAGACAAGGCTTGAGAAGTACTTAGCTGCCACCATTCATTAGCATAAAAAACTTAGCAGCTGTTTACCATTTCATTAGCATTTTAATGACAGATAATTTGCCACGTTAAACTCAGATTGTTTTAAAGTACTGGTGGATCTTCTGAATACATAGAAACTATGCTTTTATTAATTCCTTCACCTCAACCTTGCTGTTTTTGCTTTTAAAAACTACTTTTAAAATATGGCTTCACTAGGATTGATTGCTTCAAAGGAAGTTTTTGTAAATGGAAATAAATGGAGATAAAGTGCACTTTTTTTGCACAGGTTATTTTATGCTTTGATCCTTTTGTCACCTTATTCCAGATTTTACTGTTGTTGCTGCTATTGCTGCTGGGAAGCCTTTCTCTTCACCTCTGGGTGCCTGGAAGTCAGTGGGAGTTACAAGCAGAAATTTGGTCAAAATGCACTGCACCCTGCAAGAAACACTCAATTCTTCTAAAAGTCAAATACTTCCTGGGAGGGGGGGAATATAAAAAGCAGGTTTTTCAGTGTGAAAGTTACCCTTTACATTGCTGCTCTCATAGAATAGGATTAACTTTTGTAGAGCTATTTGGCAATATTATATGACACCTCCTGAATGTTACCCTGATTCAAAGCATAGGCTATAATCCAATATATATATCACAGTGAATAAAGTTATAATAGGGCTTCACTTTATTTAATAGTAAGGCACTTAATGTACATCTATTATCAAACTCCTTCTATTAATATTAAACACACACATAAATGCAAGCATGTGTATCCCCAATATCTGATTTTCATCATAGAAATTTCACATGTCCATTATTATGAATGGGATTAACCCTCTCCTATACATTTCATTTTGATGGCAAAACATTAGGGAAAAGAGGAAAATATCTCTTTACCCTCTGAAGTCTCACTGAAATGAACTGACAATAGATAGGATAACAGGAGAAGAAGCATACAAACTTATCAATATGATAAGCTTGCTAGCCATACAAAATATGAAACCTAAAGGGTCATATAGTTAGAGCTTAAATAACCTCCCAGTGGGATAGGAAAATGGAAGGTGATCTGGCAATTTTACAGAGTCACAAGTGATTTTTAGGAGGGATGTGGCTGAGCCCCATGAACAGATAATGGCTAGGACAGAGTTCTTCTCAGGCCTGGCAAATTAGCAGCCACAGGTGATTAGAAGGAGAGGGGTGGAAATTAATTGCCAATAGAGATTGTTTTATTACACAAGACAGATAATCTCCAAGGTAAACTGCTGGAGTCATCCTCAGTCCTCTAAGTGAAAAGTCTGTCTGGGAATGGTGCACTTTTAGTCTGTCTCTTTTGTTCTCTGATGGTAAATCTTTCTTGGTTATTTGATGAGATTCCTGTGGAGGCAATTTAAGACAACTTTTTTTTTGAAGAAGCCTTCTTAGTCAGATGAGGAAATTTCAGAAAGAGTCCCTGATGATCATGCAAGGGAGGAGAAACAAGGTCATTGAGAACTTAATTTTAAGTGAGCTTCTGAGGCCTTCCAATTTCCTTTAATTCACAGTGCTCAGTGTTTGAAAGCAATCATATTTAGGGGGATGGTTTTCTCAATGCCAATAGATACAAGTGATATTTACCTGCTCTATGAATCCACTAATATGTAAAAGACTCACTACTATGATCATAAAAAAAGGAAAACAATTATTTTAGCCAACTGCCTCTGGTAACATAAATTCCTTATCACGTCAAGGGATTATATTATAATCCATCACAATAAAATCTCATTTGAGGGTCAAGTGACACTTGAAATTATTGCCTTAGTCTTTGTCCTTTAGAAATATGATCTTGAAGGCTCTTTTAGTTTATAATCCCAAGGATTTCTAAGTAGCTCTTCTTTATGTAGCATAATAAAAACAAACAAAACACCCCCCATTCTTAGAAAGAAGAGTACATCAGAGTCACAGAAAATCTTGTACGAAGAAGCATTTGCAGGATGAGATGAAATCTATTTCCTGCAGAAGTAGTTATTATCAGTCCCCTTAAGTGAGTACTGAAATAAAAAAACAACATACAAAAATTTATGGGAAGAGGGCAATGTCAATTATAGAATGTCCAATGATTTCTTTGAAAGAAATTAAAATGGGTGACATTTCAGATTTTCTGCCAGACTCAATTTTCTTTTTATTGATTTTCAAGCTTTGTTGCCCCTTATATGGTAGATTTTTCCATCTTTCTGAAACAATCACCAACCCAGCATCTCCTCTACTTCTTCCATTCATCAATCTATGTGTGGAAAATCACATATCAAGAGACCAAGTATAGATACTACGAGGTGGAGAGTTGTAACTAATAGAGTTTTACTCTTGAAAAGGTCACACCACAATAACAGAGAGAACATTTTTAGAGCACACATTATGTATCACGTACTAACCTAAGCAACATTATGCATTTGTGCAGATATGAATACACACATCGTGAATATATATATAAATATCTCAAAGTATACTCATATATATATATATATATATATACTTCTACTCATTTAATTTTCACAATAACCCAATACACAAAATAGCATTGTTACTCCCACTATACAAATGAGAAACAGATGAAGCCCAATTGCACACTGGTTATGTGTGAAGGAACCAGGACTCAAGCCCAGGTAATACGACTTCTGAATTCTCATTTTTACTTCTAGGTACGTTCACCAAACTGTAAAGCCAAAAACACCTCAGTTATATAGCTACATTCTCCAGTTGTGTGTACAGGGGCCTTTTGCTGTCAAATTGAGAGATTTAAAATCATTGCAAACAGGAATAGTTTACCACTGGACATCAGTTAAAACTTTAAGTAGTGTTTGATACTGAAATAATTAAAATAGCTAAGATTTTTAAATGGACTATAGTAACTAGTTCTAGACTATATTTATCTAAAAAATTGTGGTCAATTAGTAGTATTATTTAATTCAATAAATGCTTATTTGGGGTCAAAGGTATACTGCTGACAACTACTGGAACTATAAATTAAATCAGATGAATTTATTTTATTTTTAAGTGAGGATAAGAAAATAACCGGTACTGCCCCTTAATGAGATTCTACTATATGTTAGGTACTATCCTGATTTGTGCCCCCTATTTAATGAAATCATAATATAACTCTATAAAGTTTATATTGTTAGCTCCATTTCACAGACGAGAAAGGTAAGGTTCAGAGAGATCACTTAATCAGCAGGCTAGAATCTGGATTGAAACTCCTGTTCCTCTGTTTCTAAAGTCTATACCATTATTCCATATATAGGCTGCACATAAAGTTGTTACATAAAAAGATTCTGTCATCAGACTGGAAGTGTAGCTCAGTAGCACAGCATTTACTTAGCAAGTGAAAGTCCTGAGTTCTATTCTCATCACTGGAAAAAAACAAAAAAAGAAAAGAAAAAGAACACAGAGTTAGACTTTTTGTCACAAAACATATTTAGCAACACTGGCTCCTACAAAGTTTAACATGATTCTTTTCTGTAAGACACCTCAAGGCTTTTAACATATTAAATGGGCACTGTGCATTATCTAGGTAGATATAATTTCTTCTCTCAATTTTTGAAGCACAGAATCAACCCCTCCTCTTATTCCCCCTCCCCCAACCCAGGCACCTCCTGAAGCTTCCTGGGATGACCATGACACTATGGTGCTCTCTTTAGGAAGGACTGTTCTCTGCACAATAAAAAAACAGGATGACAGTCATTTGATGACTTCTGGGTTTAACAGTTGTGTGATGCTGAACAAATTATTTTTTTTTAATAATACTATTCTCTTTTCTGTAAACTGGGGAAAGTATGAGTAGTGTATCAGAGGACTGAAGGATTTTTTTATTGAGTATGATGACATGGGTGGCTTACAAGTAGCTCATGTTGCGTAAACTTCATGTACTGTGATTTCTGACTACTCCTACTTTTTTTTGACACTACACTATATCCCAGGAGAGCATAAGCAGTTATATCTGTAATACTTAGCATAAAAGGCAAGATATGTCACAGGTAATATTTCATCAAGATGTTAAGGAAGTTTAAGAGAGAAAGCAATTGTATGTGGTTAGAATTTGGGTTCATCAGCACTTCCCTGGATGAGCTCCTCTCTTAAGATAAACTCTCAGGGGTGCTTGGTGCTTTGAGAGGCAGATCTGAGAGAATGGTGGAATGAATATATAGAAAGCATGGAGAAAACGGAACACACTTAGATTCATAACACTTTCAGGTGCTCAAGGTATTCTTAGCCTCCTAGATCAGAAGCTAAAATAATAAAGACAAAAACAGCATCTCTGTGATTCTGGAGCAAGCAAAGAGGTCTTAAATAGGAAATAAAAGGTGGTAATAGTGATATAAAAAGTTGATGGATGTGTTTTATTAAGAATGTAGAAATAGGACACCCATTAGAATTAAAAGGCAAAGGCAACTGACAGACATATTTACTATGAGTGTCTCTCTCTCTAAATGTATATACTTTATACAGTATATATATACATAATGTGTACTATATACAATACATACACACACACACACACACACACACACAAAATAAAGAGCTCCTACAAATTAATAGGAAAAAGACAACATTAGAAAATGGGCCAAAGAATTAAATAGATATTTCACAAAAAAACATTAAAATGGCCAGTAAACATATTAGAAATTAGGAACATGTGAATCACAGCTGCAATGATCTATCATTACACAAATGTGTACAATGAAGAAAGAGATTATTAAATGTTGAAAAGGGCAGAGAGTAACTTGTACTCTGTACTGAAGTGTAAATTATTACAGCTCCCTTGAAAAACTATTTGGCAATATCCGCTTAACCTGAATATATATATACTCTAGGATTTAGGAATTCTATTGCTAGTTTTATCTAACAGAAATGGTACATACAATGTAATGCTCATAGCAGTACTAGCCACAAACCAGAAATTAGTCAATTAATCTATGAATAGTAGGAATAATAAATAATTTTGGCAACCTAATATAACAAAACAATCACAAGAATTACAGCAATGAGAACAAATGATTTATAATTACATGCAACAATAAATAGGCCTTGTAAAAATATTAATGAAAACAACTAAGATATGCTATATGATGCATATACTTTTCACAAAGCATAAAACCAGGCAAATACATTTTTGCTATCTGGATTGTGGTTATCTTTATACAAGTGACTGGACAGGGGAGTGAGACAGTTTTTCAGGGTGTTGGAAAAGTTCTTTTCTTGATTTGGGGGCCAATTAGCCAGGTATAATATGTTTGTGAGCCTTTGTTCAATTATACACCTAGGATACTTTTCTGTATGTTATACATTAACAGAAACATTTTAAAATGAGCTCACCACAGTTAGTAACATTTTGACAAATATAAGCAAAACTCTCCAATAAAAAAAAGTCTTCAAATACTGTCAACCCATTACAATTTGTGTCATGTTTTTCTGAACTCCTTTGTCCACCGCCAGCCTGATTTTGCTCAAAGCGATTCGTGAGCAAATAAAAGTTCCCTATAACACCAATGCTTCTTTGCTGAATTTAAGAAATGGACTGTGTTAAGAGACTAACACAGAATCCAGTGATGCCAAAGAGAAAAGTATCTATCTGGAACTCTGAGTCTATAAAACCTTAACCATCGGCAGCTCTGTTCCCGAGTCTCCCTGGGGGCAGCTTGGGGTCCACGCAGAAGAGCTCCCACAGCAGAGGCCAGCGCAGCAGGCTGGCAGAATGCCACATTCAAAAAGAAATACTTCTGAGCTCCACACTGAGGTTTATAAGCAATAATGAAGTGCTGCATCAGAAAACAGCAGAGAAGCCACAGCATGATAGATTCCAAGCCACAGTGTCCTTTGGGTTTAGTAGTAATGCACCAGCTTTTACACAAAATATGAATTTTTCACTAAGGTGGCTTTTCATGTGCTCCGGCAATAGAATACCCACAGCCAAATGGTGATTTATTTATACCTGGATATCTTGTCTATATACTGAATTCTGTATATCTACATGCTAAAAAAAATGAGTGATACTTATTTACTATGAAATGTGAAATATAGCTGGGTTAAACACATGAATATTTTACTAGTTGAGATCTTTTTTTAAAGTAGTATTGAGTTTCAGAACATAAGTAAATTTAACTGGTTAAGACAGTATTTTTGCTTTATTGTTGTTTGTGAATTTGTAACTCCATAATATAAAACATGACCACGAAGGATAAGAAGTTGCAGGTCAGGAGAAACAAGAGGCTAACAAACGCTTCCTCAAGTTTTTCAAAATAGTTTTTAATACACCTGACTTACCAAAAGGGAACGTCATGTGCTTACTGCTAAATTACTAACTCTTTAGAGAAGCCAGAATTATCTCCAGACAGGGATTTACTAAAATGGTCTGAGGTCAACACTGGATCGGGAGGTCAGCAGAGCCTGACGAAATTTTCTGGCACAAGGACTGGGGGAGATGGTCCCGCGCTACATTTGCCCAGTGACTCTTTGTGAATGGCATCAGGGCCCTGCCATGAGGTCTGAGGCCCTTTTGTGACGTGCAGCGTGCTAGAAACGAAACGGCAGCACAGAACTATTTTAGAAACCTTTCTAAAAATTACAGACTTCTCGGACAAAGATGACAATTGTGATCTCCAAGGCACTGAATATTCCTAGAGGGATTATATTTCATAAAACTTTAGACATAAACCACCTAGGAATCTTTATATGAGTAAAACAAAACTGGAGGACTTATCTCATCATTGTACCCGAAAGGAGACAAACCGAGAATCTGCTGCCCAACGACACTATTTTGAGCAACCAAGTTGGTACAAAGATGTTTTACTTATCGCCATCTTTAAACATGTAAGTAGATTAGTATGCGGTCTGTCTTATGTTTCAATTTTGGCTGAAATTTAAAAGAAAATGAGATTTTAATGTCAATGTTTTGTCAATATGAATAATGGAAGAAAGAAATTCAGTGAAAGAAAAGCTGGTGTGGCCAAGAGCTGACATTTATTTCCAGTTTAAAGAACTGCAGAAGACTGATTGCAATGTCTTGTTTGAAATAATTCTTTTACGATTTGCAATGGGAAAAAAAAAAAAAACCAGAGAACAAAACCCATTAAAACTATGCTTTTAACCATACTTTGTGGATCAATATAAATAATTCAAATAGCCTCATAGTGAGAGGTACATTCACATTTGTTAGTTTTAATAAATACTATCAGATTTGCAATGAAAATGTTATTCGAAAAGCTGCACTTCTCTAAGCAATGGCACCTGGCCTACCATTAGAGCAGACCAAAGCAGCAGGGCCCCTCAAACCTGTGGCTTGTCTTCAGGCCTGGTCTCGCATGTAGGGATAGCAGAATGGGACCAGATATGGGAACTCCGGGGGTCAGGGTCCCCAGCTGCTGCTATCAATCTTAGCTCAAGACCCAGAATGTTTGGCCCCCTAGTTTCAGAAAATTTAAGTTCCAACATTTAATGTCTAGGCTGTTTGTCTATAAGAACCAAAAAAAGGAAAACAGAAATAGTGGTTCCCATAAATTGTCCTTTAAAAAATATATCCCACCCTTCAAGCTTGCTCAATTAAAAAAATAATAGTTAATATTTGCTCAGCAGTGTCCTCTATTTTCACCTTGGTTAAGTGGGAAGGTTTCCTGTGCTTAAATATTAACCAAATACTTTAAGTTACTTAAAAGCTGTTGTCCATTCAGGGAAAAAAAGGCCAGAAAAAAAAAGGGAATAGGCGCTCAGAAAGCATAATTTAAGAACAGAAATCACAAAAATCAAAACAAAGCCCCAAAAACCTGTTCTTAATCTTTTTTACATAAAGCATGATCAAAATATATGGTGAATATCCAAAATTTAAAAAAAAAATTATTAGAGAAAAAGACACATTGCCCTCAAAACACCCCTCGTTCAAACACACTTACCATTCTTGACACATTCTGAAGCAGCTCTAAGTCCTCTTTTATTTATTTTTCTTTACCAGGTGTGAGCAAAAGTACAGCTCTTGCTAAGAGACACTCAACTGAAAAGCAGGCTTGCAGAAGCATTGCAGTGTGTCCTCTTCCACCTAATGCAGCAGACCTGGCCCTGTGCAAATTCTGGCTCTTCCCCGAAGTCAAAATGACCAAGACAAGTAAAGAATTTGAATTGATTTAGGACATCCAGCCAGCCAGGACAGTGCAACTAAGGACAGGACAGAGGAACTTCTGGAACTGCTTCAGAAAGTGTTAAGAGTGATGGGTTAGGAGTGTTTGAAGCAAGGAGGAATATTCTGAGGGAGATTAAAGGCAATGCATCTTTTACTGGAATAAATTATTATGAATTTAAACATTTACCGTATTTGTCAATCACACCTCCTGTGTGTATCTCTTGGCCATGATCACTGTAATAGTTTACAGTGTATTCAGAAAAAATTCCAGTGGAATTGTGATAATCATAGTGGCCAGTCCAGAAGAGGCCACTCTTGGCCCTCAATCATCACAGAAGCCATTTCTTCCCCCAGGAGTGGGGAGAGGTATCTCCCACCTGGCAGCCAGGTCCTCCGTGTAAACTTCTGTCCCTGTAGAAACCTGGTACTGGTGTTCTATGCCAGAGACAGGATGAGCAGAGTGATTTGGGGGCTAGGGTGAGGGAGGATTTGGAAAGGGAAGAAAGGGTGGTGAGGTTGTTTTGATTTTGCAGCATGCATTAGAATATTACTACTAGTTCCTTATTTTGAATTTCCCAAATCTTCTCTTTCTTTTTTTCATTGTATAGCAGAAGTAAAGCAAAGCAAAGATTAGATAAACAGGAAGTTGGGAGACAATGTGACATTGTCCTATCTTGAGAAACACAGAGTGTCCCATGACCCAGAGAAGGTTTATAATCCAAGAGGTCTTTGGTGGATATTTAGCAGGTTTGGCCAGTGCTTGGCTTGGCTTTTGGAAAAGATGCTATTGTTTTGACACCCTACAAATCAATGCCACTTGTTTCAGTCATGCAGGCAGCTTCTGCGGAACTAGTGATATGCAAAATAGCATCAGATAAGGCCCTTGAGTGAATACCCAAGGATGTTCTGCATTGGAAGTGACTCATTGTAGATGATTGTCCTTGTTCCTGTGTATCATGTTTACCCTTGTACTATTATGCTAACACGGTATCAGGTTTTCTGGGTTTTTTTGTATGTTTGTTTGTTTTGTTTTTTGGTACAGGAAATTGAACTCATGACCTCATGTTTGCCAAGGCAGGCGCTGTGCTATGTCCCTAGCCCCAGGTTTTCTGTTATGGGGTTTCTTTTTCTTCTGTTTAAAAATATTCATGAGTCATGAAAGTTTCTACTTTAAATTTTGACAATCATGTTCTTTGTATGTACCTGTACTAAAGTATTTTTTACACTGTATAAAGTTAAGGTGTACAACATAGTATGAAATAATTATTACAGTAAACAACTTAACATACCATCTTACATAGTTACCTTTGTGCGTGTGTAGCGTGAGCACATAAAATTTACTTTCATAATATTTCCAGTATGCAAAGCAATATTATTAACTGCAGACACCATGTTGTGCTCACTTACGTTGCCATCTCTAGATTTATTTGCTCTATATAACCTTAAATTTTACCCTTAAATTTACATCTCCCTGTGCTTCTTTCTTCCACTCTAGTAACCAGAGTGTGTTTTACCTGTGTATTCATCTTTCTTTTTTTTAAAGCCCCTGTGCAAGGAAGGCCATTCTGAGTGTGCCCAATTTCACATAACATAATATACTCCAGATTCATCCATGTTGTTACAAAAGGCAGGGTCTTCTTTTTAAAAGCTGGATAATATTCCTTACATGGAATTTCTTTTTGGCTTTCCAAATGATTCCTTTTACTCCTCAAGGAACACCAAATTACTTATTTTTAGTAAGTAATTCCATCAAGAGTATTTACTTATTTTCCCTTGCAATGATTTATTTTATAAGGCAGCAGGGGAATGGAAATATTTTCTTTTTTTTGTGGTGCTGGGGATCGAACTCATGACCTTGTGTTTGCCAGGCAGGCAGTTACACCGCTGAGCTAAACCCCCAGCCCCGGAAATATTTTCTTTTAGAACATTTCTTGTGATATTCAGTGCCTTCTGGACTTCAAATAACCTTTTAAATACTTTTTTTTTTTTTAAAAAGGCATTAATGGAATGAAAATAATTCACAAAAACGGACCTAGTGCTCAATGTATTAGATTTGATAAGGAAATGCAGAAAGAACACAAGGTTCCAAAATTGCACAATCTCTCCACATATTTCCAAACTTTGACTGGTTTCCCTTTTCTCTAACTCCCCTTTCCCTGTCTCTGCCTTATCTTTCCTAGTCTCCCTCCCTCTTCAATATTTTCTGCCTTTCGTCTCTCCTGTCTCTCTTATGGCTCTGGTATCTCTCTATTTCTGTCCTTCTGTCTCTGTACATGTGTATTCCTGTCTGCCTGTCTGTTTGCCTCTCTTGCCTCTGTCTCTTACTGTAATACTAACAGAGAATTAGAGAATACTCATAAATTTTGTCATTTACAGCTATATTGTATTAACATTTTTATTATTTACTCCTATAAATCTAAAGATTAAGAGCAAAATTATGCAAGGATTGGTACAAAATGTAATAATTAAATTAGGTCACATCTCTGGTTATGTCTCAAGAAGCTATATGAGTTGCAATACATGTGGTGCGTTTAAATTCCTAACATCCCATTTTCACATGTACACAGATACCATTGTAGGAACACATAAAAACAATCCTTTTATGGTGTGTTTTTATAGAAATTTGGCATCATGTCCTGGGTTATACAAATACTATACCATTTCACCAAGGAAGATAGGGCACTTCTGCTTATATAAAGATGCTTTCTTACGTATATTATATATATATAATAAACTGTTTTCTAAATTCTTACATGGCTTATGGTCATTCCATGTTTTCTGAGGAATAAAACAATATATAGGGATAAATAATTTTGTGACAAAGCAAACACGAAATCAATGATGGATATAGGAATAGAAAAAAATTCTTCCAAAATCAGGTACCAACCTGCTATAATATACACAGCAACACAGTCTGCTAAGAAATCACACATCACAGAGTTTAAAGGACTTTGGAAAATTAGTGCACTGTAACTTTAAACCGACTCATGTTTTTTTGCACGAGTTCACTGAACTCTTGTGTTTACACCTCTAATCTACCAATAAAGAATGAAAGAATAAAAGAGGTTGATGCTCTTTCAATATTTTCCAAACCACCTGAAATCCCACTGGGGATATAAGATAAAAACATCTTTCCTGTACCAAGACTTTGTAAGTCCTTCCTTAACGCTGATATTTATTCATGTGTTACAGATAGCAAAATTAAAGGAAAAGGATTTCTTAGATGAGAAAAACAAAGTGATAACATTAAAATGGGAAGGAGAATTTCACAAGCACTATACTTAAAAAACACACCTTTCCTTATAACAGACAATATTCCCTCTGGAGGAGCTAAACTTACCTGGTTTCCAGAGAGATTTCAGTGCCCAATGGTCTAAATAAACATGAAGCCATTGAGTTTTAACTTGAACTAGATAGAACTTTAAAGCTTGAACCACACCTATCGTAAAAATCATGTGACAAGAGCACAAGCCACCCATGTCACTTAATTTTATTATAGGCTGCTGGCCACCGTTCTGTCTGAGTGTGAATTGTTGAACATGTGCAATTATCTGTTACATATATTTTATAAAGAGAAGAACAGAGAGGATTCTAACATACTTAAAGACAAATCTCATTTTTACCTAGTAGTTATCCTGAGACAAACTTCATACGAAAACAAATGATAGTTCATATAGATAAAAGAAATGTGGAAATCAGTCACATCCTCATTATATTTAGAAAAATGACTCCATAGTACAATCTAAATGCAAACAGCTTAGGAAAACCAGAGTAATATTGCACAAGGGAATCTAGAAATTAGCAGATTCTATTTGTACAAATTCTGATACTTTTCTCTTGTTATGAAATTGATTTGAACCACTTTATATTTCTGTCACATACTCCATGAAAAAGTTCCCTGAGGTGTAAAGGCTGATCAGTCAGCAGTGCTTACCTTTGCTTTCAAGATTACAGTCCACGTTCACGTCTGTTTTCAAGCACTGTGTGGGGTATTACATTTAGAGATAAATAATTCCATCATTTCAACCTGGTGCTCCTGTAAAATGTGGTGCTAGGAAACAGCCAACAGTCAGTGTGTCTGAACAAATCATACGTCCTGTAATTGCTGCTTAGCTCTAATTACTATTGAGGATAGTGTTTGCAACTTGATTCCATGGAGAGGGCAGGCTACCTTCTGACGCCACCAGGCCAAATATATCCTAAAAGACTGACAAGTTACTTCTGTTCATACAGTTTTTCTAAGTAGCTTCCAGGTATGCAGAAATTACCTTTCTGCCCAGTTAAAAGTGAAATCAAGAAATCAAATACCCTTGCCTCTTTCTCCCATCAAAACAATTTGGTTCTCTCAGAATATGAATCTATTTTAACCATGTGAAATTTTCAGTATTAGATTTCACGGGATTTTCCCCCCTAATTGGCAACTAAATATTTAAAATTGCTTTTTTAACTCGGAAAGGAATCTGTTCTCAAAATGAATCTTATTTATACTCTGTTAATTCGGAATAGTTTGTTTGCATAAGACTAGATCAGAAAAGTTTGTTTCCTTTCCTATGGATTTTTATGTTTTAAATAAAGACTTCAAGCATATAATTCCAAAAAGACTAAAGTGAATGACAATAGGATGTTGGTAACATTAACAGGGATGTTTATGTATCATAAGTCAAAATCTAATTTCAGTTAGATGGGAAGATTATCATAGTGAAATTAGCAGTTGTATAGGTTTGTGATGTGTTATTTACTCCCACATCTAATTAACTTCAGCATGTGGTATCTGATCAAATGATCTGTGGCATCTGAGTATATGACCAGAAAGATTCTGCCATACCCATGTCACACAGTGTGGCTAGGACTGGATGGTCCCTTAGCTAACTCCTGACAATGATGGGTTGGCTTAGTGGGTTATTTGACTGAATGAAAGAAACTTAAAGTGACTGGTGTTGGCAAATGTCAGGAAGGATTTGGCACCTCTGATTGTGTAACCTAGTACATTTGCTAACCACAGCCAACACTTTAATGATGTACTAAAAAAATTGCACCCATCCAAATTCAGAGATTTGGGATTATCTGCTTACATCAGACTCGCACGGTAAGTATCAGAGGCATGTACATTTAAGTAAATAAGTAGCGGTCCCAATCAAAATGGTAATTATAAAACCAGATGTTAGAAATGGTACATTTCCCTAGGCCCAAAGAGCTCAGCTAAGTGATGAATGATGAAAAAAAGCATTCTCCCCAGAACATGGTATGCTAAGTCTGTACTTATTTCCCCCCTCAAATAACAATTGTGCACTTCTTACTCATGTAATAATCAGTTCTTTATGACTAAAATAAAATTATAGCCGTAGCTGTGGCTTCCAAACTGAAAGTTCTCCTTATGAAAGACCTCCCCTAAGAATCTTCTCCTCAGGAGAGACTATGCTGATGCTTCCCTCAAAGAACTTGTCATTCATGGAGTCAGGCAAAGTATTCCAGTCCTTTCACCTGCCTTAAATCATTCCCGATTCTTGGAGTAGTTCTGGATCTCACACACTAGCGCGCCTTCACACTTCCAAGCTCTTTATTTGTAGCTTTCATACATTCTTGGTTTACTTCAGAATTCTGCCAACTGTGGTCCCAAAGCCATCAGAATTACCTGAAAACTCATTCTAAAAACAAATTCCCACCCCAGACTGGCAGGATCTGGAGGCGGGACCTAGCAACGTGTGATTTAACCCCGCTCCCCAAACACCTAACTTAAAGCAGGCGAATGTTTGAGAACCACTATTTGATGCAGCATGTACCAGGTGTCCTAAGAGCAGTGGCAGAATAAGATAAAGAATATTTAGTCTCTATGGGGGAAAAGAGACTCAGCAAAGAGGTGGTATCTAAGTAGTCATCCAAAGGGTGAGAATAGTTTGGGTGGGTCTGAAGAAGGCAGCTCTTCCCTGACTATCATCACCTAGGCCCATGGACACCAAGACCTTGGTCCACTGGACACTGTCTTTCTTCAGTAATTCCGTTCTTAAGAAAATTTGCTCCATTCATATTCAGTTTTTAGCCTATCAACTATTCTTCCTTCCTTTTAATTCCTTTTAGAGTTGTTGACATTTTTATTCCCTTACTATTTATTGTCCTTTCATTTCATAACCCTGTGATCTGGCTTCTGATTTTTAGAGCCTAATGAAACTAGGGCTTTCATGGCCTTTATTAGACCTCTCTGATCCCTACCATCAGTGGAAAATGACTCTGTATCTAAATCACTTGTCTTCTGAGTTTAATTTTTGTATTTCCACCCACCTGGATTCCAGCTCCCTGTGACCCAGTGACACCTCAACTTCAACTTGTACAAAATTAAAATAGTCACACTCCTCCCCACGCCAACCTTCTCACCTCATTCCTCAGAGCACATTCCTGTAGTGGTCTTTATTTCACTGTCTGGCACCACGAGGCTTGCAGTTACACAGACTGAAACTTGAAGTTGTAATTGAGTTCTTTTTCTTCCTACCTCCTGAATCCAGTTCATGGTGTCTGTCTCCTTTTTATACCCATTACCATTACCTTCACTGAGGCTCCTATTACCTGCCAACTAACAAAATCTTTTAATCATTTATTCTCCCATATTCAAATGAATCCTTAAAGACAAGTTGAAAGAATCATTGGCTTAGTTAAACATCTGCCATTGTTTCCAGGAGTGAACTGTAAACTCTGAAATCCAATACAGCTATTCAAATCTTGATACTTATATCAATTGATTGACTTGTTAAGCCCCAACAGTGTCAGGTGATGAATAAAAATAAAATCGTACTCATACCTCCCAAGGAGACCTGAGGAAAATAACACCTATAAATTCTTACCATAGTGCCTACAACATGGAAGGATTTAGTTAATGATAAACATTATTGCCACCATTACGGAAGTCACGGCCATAGAATCCAATTCCAATGCTTCAGTGTAGCATCCATCACCATCCTCAAACTTACTGAAAATTTTTTTTATTTACATTTTATAAGATTTGTTAAAACAGAATTCTCCCCAGTGGCAAGGCTAGCACCTTCTCTCCCACTCTGTCTCTCTCTCTGCCCTGTGCTGTTTCTGTCTTTGACCACTTTCTGTATCTGATCTCCCAGATACCTGGTCCTTTCCAAGCAGTGCTCACTGCATGCAGCATTAGCTGGTTCTTGTACCTGTGTACTTCCTTGTCTATCACTTTATGCTGTCACACTTTCTGGGACATTTTCCTCCATTTTTTTTCCCTTTCAAGTTCTCTCCATTGGCATTGGCATTTTAAATGGCATTTCTTCCAGGAAGCCTTCTGTCTTCCCCCAGAAGAAACTATCATGCTTTTCTCTGAATCTGAATACATTGCATTTACGTCCCTGTTACAGTACTTAAGAGAGCTGATTGTATATTATTGTACCTCAGTCTTCTTTCCCAGAAACTCTAATGTATTCTATCTTCGAGAGTCCTTTGCTACAGTTTGCCTACTGCCCTGGCTAGAGAAAGCACTCATTGAATATGTTGAATGAATGAGTGAGGCAAAGGTATTTTTGAAATAAGAATTGTGCGTTAACGCCTGTTCAGAGTTTTATTTCCACTGGTAATTATATCATTGTTAGAAAGTACACAGATTGTGAAAAATCGCAGAAACAAGTTTAAGAGGATCCCTTACTAATCCAGTGGGCTCTTAACTTTGGTTTTAAAGTCAGTATTCTATAACTCAGAGCATTTTCCAGAGAAACAAAGTCAGAAATTATCATTGAGTTCCTAGGATAGTCCTGAAAGCTTAATTAGCTTACAAGATAGCTGTATTAATAGCTGTATTGATAGAGCATTATACCAGTAATAGTACCTAAATGCCAATATTGTTATCAGGGTTCTTGAAAAGAAGTCTATATCCTATGAGTGTTTATGAAGATGTTCAGTCGTCCTTGCAAAGCATAGAACTATGACTCATTTTTTATACTTAGTTACTTTTTACTCCTGTCTGAGACAAAAATACCTGACGCCGAAGGACAACAAACCAGTCACAAACACTAGACTTGGTCGAGTCTGTAATTGCATGGGACTTGGGGGCCACTGACATAAACCATGACATATATTTTAAGAGATACTCAGAAAAGCATAACCAGAAGCCAATTTTCTTGTGTTTTCAGATGGTTACTTTCATTACCAGGATGAACACGATCTGGTTAAAGATGTTGATTATAAATTATACATTTAGAAAAAGGAAGTCCTACATAAAGTTTATAGATTTGAATTTTTGGAAATCAGAAACCATTTTCTCTTTTCATCTTTAAACAAATTTTTGATTTTTTCTACCTTTTTTAGATTAATTTTTAATTGACTATAGCCTCTGGTTCTTTAGCATTAGTTCTTTTATTCAGAAACCTCTTGACAAATACATAATGATTTGTTGAAAACTTTTAATTATATTAACTAGAGGGTTCTGTTTTCTTAAAGTAACTCTTGAGTAAGTAAATATTCCCTTTTTAAAGGAAAAATTATCGTCATTCCAATGATCTGAATTCCAATGTTGGATTTTCACAGATTTACATACTGAAATCAGGCAAGCCTATGAATAATTAATGAAGAAAGTATATTTTCACTGTTACTTTTGTATCCTTCTTACTGGGCTAGACATCATGGATAACTGAAAAGTGAGGTTCTGTGGTTTTTAAGGAGATGACTATTTGTAGCACAAGAATCATATATTTGGAACAATTAGAGAGTAATACAAAGACACTGACTATTTAATATAAATGGCTGGTACAGCTATATAAGTAGTTCCTGACGGAATACAACTTCTATAAGGATAGGGATCTTTGTTCATTGACATAATCTAAGCATCTAGAGCCATGCTTTGGACATATTATAAACTCAATAAATAGCTGCTGTGTAAAAAGGAGAGGCAGAATGGATTAGTATGGCTTGAAGGCGCAGGATTTGACCACGGTCTCCCTCAATTGTTTTAGTTCCTCATCTACAGCCTAACTCTCAGCCTGTCCTGTTGTTTCTACCTCCTATGTACACTGAAAGGCTTCCTTCCTCTCTCCTTGTCACCAAAATAATATCTCTTCCCAGGTCTTGCTGGAATCACTTACACTTGGTTCTCTACGTAGCAGCCCAACAAACTGTTTAAAAATACAAATCTGTTAATGTCACTCCAGTCTAACAGCTTCCCACTGCACTTTAAAGCAAACCAAACACCTTAACTCAGCCTACAGTTACCACCTGTTTAAGACCCAGCCAACTCCCAAAATTCCATGTGGTACTACCCTCCTCTTCATATCCCCAGAGCTTTGCTGGTTCTTTCTTTTCCAGACATGTGCAACTCCCATCTCAAGGTATTTGCCTTTGTTGTTGTCTTAGCAGGGAACTCTTCTCCCAGTGCAGCTGTGTCTCAGATCAATTACCATTGGCTCAGCAAGGCCTTGCTTCAACTGAGTTTACTGTTTCCTGTCACTAAAATACAGTTTCCATGAGGGCAACAACTATTTTCCAGGTAGAACAGTGCTGGGCCTCCAGTAGGCACTCAATACATGTTTCAAGTGAATGAATGAATGAATGAATGAATGAATACTTTCCCAACCATTTCTAGTGTGAGACACATTTTTAGCAACAAAAGAGTTCAAATATTTTTTACCTAATATTAGTGCTATTTTCCTTAGTATCCATTGGTTATATTCAATGCTATTATGAAGTCAGAAATATTTAAAGTGGTATTTAATTATCACAGTAGGGCTGAGATACATTTAGCAATAAATAAATAAAAGCTGGGTGAGTGAGGCATGTATTATTGAATCTACCAAATATCTAATGCACATTTCCATTTATAGGTACGTGACCCTCAGCCTGCAGATGGGCTTATGTCAGGGGTCATGTTTATGCATTTGCATAAAAATTGCTAACTCTTACATTAGCATTTATTTTGTGAAATCAATCTATCATCTATCTATCTATCTATCTATCTATCTATTTTTCTATCTAAATTCATCCAATCTTTAGTTTCACAGAGTGATGGAAGAACTTTCTGTTATCTGCATTTTCTAGTTGAGAAAACAGCAGACAAAAAATAAATATCTTGCCAAGGTCACAAATCAGGCAAGTGCAGAGCTGATGTTCAAACCTACATAGTTTGGCTTGAGAGTCCATGCTTTATGCCATGCTATTCTTGGTGATATAAGAAGATACCACCTTTACATTAGTAGACTATCTCTTGCACTACTCATAGCATACAAAAAATATATGCATCAGATGCCAGTTACTCCTACAATATGCATACTTCTCTCCCAAACATTGTCAGGTAGTGTTTTTCTCTTTACTGCTAAAATAAAGGTCTGACATACTTAGCAGCAAGTGATTGATGAAGCAGTTCTAGATCATGTGGGGAATCATGAGCAAAATCTAAATCAAATACCAAATTTCACTGTGCCTTTAACATCACTGTGAGAACAGCATGATTTTCTAGGACACAGGGAGCCTGAGGTGATAAGATAGCATATCTTAAAATGATTCCAAACACAGATCTGTGAGCCTATTCCCAACTCCCTAAGAGCACTCTATTTTGACAGGTTAGAACATGGGGAGACAGCCCTCATTGTAACTTGAGAGATCTTCAAGTTTATAAGAAAGATCACTATTAGCTTAGAGCACTAGGAATTCCAATAAGACCTGGGTTGTTCGGTCATTTCTCTAAGGTCCTCTGTAGATTCCCCTGTTTGTTTCTACCTTTTTAAGAGATTGATTAGCTATCTTATAAAACATGAATGAGCTGAGAAGGAGTGGAGTCTATTGAGCCTTGCCCATGGTGCAACATGACCCTGTGTAATAAATCTTTCCGGAAGAGCAGGTCTTCTTTTCCAAACGGGGGCCTGTCTTCACTTTTCTCCTGTGAGACTTGGCAAATGGGACATTCTGAATCTGACAGGCACTCCTCTGCTTCTTGGCTAAGAATTGACAACTGTTTTATATAGTTGTCAGCCGGAAACTTCTGCTGGGGCACGTAGGGGATTGGAACTTCTGAATCACATCCAGAGAAAAGAGTCCATCATCCCTCAGCTCTCCGCCCACTTTATCCTGTCCCATGATAGACAGCACATCCGCTCCTGCCAGGCAACCTAGCTGCCATGAGGTGGCACAGAACTCTGTAGAGGGGAAGGGCTGGCTGCCAGTGAAGTCAGTTTATGGAGGTCCTTCATGAGAAGTTCACAAGAAGAGAAATCTCTGCAAACTTTTTTTTTAAATAAAAATTTGTGAGCTTAGAAAGAAATGTGAAAAAAACCTTAGGGTTTATTTTTTATTTTATTTTATTTTTTTATCAGACCTCAGTTCAAATGTTCCTTCTACCATTTATTAGTGAGGAGACTTTGGAGAATGTTTACTCTCTGAGCCTCAGTTTTGTTATCAGAAAAAAACACTTGTCTGTTTTTTTCTTAGGTTTGGAAAGAGGAGAATGGTATAACACATATAAAATGCTTAGCACAATATCTGACACAATATCAGTGAATGTTGGTACTTTCTTTGTCTGTGTGATCTTGAAGATGCCCAAGTGTTTGGAAATAAATTTAGAAATGCTTCCAAAATCCTAATATATTCCATTTTCATTGGTTTTGTCTTTGCATTGGCTTTATGCAGGGATCCTTAATTTAGGACTTATGGACCACCCCCTCTCCAGGAACTGTCTACAAATATTTGCAACCATGCTCATTTTTTCAGACAGAAGAATCAAATTTAATCAACTCTTAAAGAATTTTCTGATTCAAAGAGATTAAAAATCTCTGCATATATTTCTGAAAAGTTGTAGGCAAATTGAATACTGTCTTGTAAATCAAATATGATGTTTATTGTATCAGAAGGGCATGAAGACACTCTACAGTGAATCTTTCTGTAAATAAATACTTATTTCATAAACTGTATATATAATCCAGAGTCTTTTTAGTTTTTACAAAAGATTCGGATTTTCACATAACAAGTTAAGTAAAAGTAGGGCACATAGTGATACCATCTGTGTGGCAGCTAACTTTCACGAACCAATTACAAAAGGGCCTGGAAGTCAAGTTCAAATTCAAGGTAAACTGAAAAAAAGAATTCCAGAAAGATCCTGCTTTTAAATGGGCAGAATCTTACTTATTCTTTGCTCCAAAAGCCTCATTTTATGGGTGGAGGAATTGAGGTTCTGAAAGGTTATGCGACTTGCCCAAGGACACCCCAATAGTCACAGACAATGAAGAATAACAGCTGTGAAAAAATAATGACAGTGATTATGGTGATGATGACAGCATTATGATCTATTGAGCATTTGTTTGAGCTAAGCCTCTTAAAGACTTTAACCTCATGTACTTGTACTACAACCCTGGAGGAAGATTTTATTACCTCTACTCAGCTCACTGAAGTGCCCTGCCCAGAGCTTTACAGTCAGAAAATGTTTAACCCCAAACACAAACCAACTCAAAACTCAACTGTATTTCACCTTGCAATACTGTGCTCCTATGGACTACTTGAATCTGCTCTCCAGATCAACAGATCAGAAAGTTGTATGGCCTGGAAAGATAACCAATCAAGAGGTTGGTTAGGAACAACTCATCTCTAATATTTATGGTCAATTCCTATATTAAGATGGGGTTTTTATTAAGTACAGTACTAGACAGTTCTTGCTAACAGTGTATACACTTACAGATTTACACAAAGAATGTACCTCTAGAACAAATCCAGGTCTTTTCTTATTTGCAGTATCCTTTAGACACAATGCTCTTTGGCCAAGGCCCTTCTTGGTCTGCAGGCCAGGAAGATGGCCCAAATGAAGTCTCTGGCTTCCCCTCCTTCTAGGTCGTATTCTGAGTCCCTGAGATTCCATCCATCCATGCCCTAGTGACCCCCAAATCACCTCCAAGATCTGCATAGATCTGTTTTCCAGATCCCTTTCCCTGACGTGAACAATACCTATGGGAGCCTGAGAGTAGTCTTTAAGTGTCTATTTTTGGGAAATAACAGATGGAGCTTAGCAGTGAGCAGTAGGAATGGATGGAATATCCACAGTCTTGTCACATAGACAGTGACTACAGACACTTTGTTCTTAAATGTTCTGCACAGAGCTTTGAAGTGTAGGAATTCTAAAACAATATTGGTCCTTTGCAGGGTTTTATAAATATGTATCACACATCCAATATATGTTCTACACATATATTACATATTTGTCAAAGTAGCAGAGTAAAACACACCTAATTTCATAGCTTGTTGACTTAGGTTTTAACTTTAAAGGAGACATATGTGAGCCTCAGTTTTTTTCTTGTTCCGGGCTTTGTAAATGGTAAGATAAAGCAGGACAGACTTTCTCATTTGCCTTCCCTAGTCCTCTGACATCTCTGTTGAGCCCCTGTACCTTCTTTGGTTTTTGTTTTGTTTTGGTTTGGTCACTGTACCTTTACCAGTGACCTGATTTGAAGTCTGCTTACCCAAATGTCCAACTAATATTTAATGATGGCTGACAATATGCCCCTCACTGTGCTAGGTATCAGGGATGTAACGGTGAACAGAAACCCTCAGTCCTTGGTTTCATGGGACTGTTTTATGAAGCAAACAGTACTTTATGAATACTTGAATATATAAGAGTTGTGATATATAAGTGTGTGATCACAGGAACAATACTAAGTGCACTGAAGGAACATAACTCTTTCATAGGTGTGGGTTTTTCTTTTAAAAGTAGGGCTTTCTTGGGCCAGGGCTTTAGCTCAGTGGCTTAAGTGCCTGCCTGGCAAGCATGAGGTCATAATTTCTTTAAAAAGTAAGGTCTAAGCTGGGTGTGGCAATGCAAACCTGTAATCCCAGCACTCCTCGGAGTTAGGAGGATCATTGCAAATTCAAGACCAGCCTGGGCTACAAAGTGAGCCCAAGGCCAACCTGAACTGTATAAGCGAGACTCTGCCTCAAAAAGACCAAAAAAAATTTTTTTTAAAATAAAGTTTAAGTATTTGAGTTAGTCACTTTTAAGTAACAATTTTTACATTTTAAGAATTAATGATTAATTAGTCTAACAAGCAGTTGTGAGGAAAATCTAGAAATATTAACTGAATCTGAATTTTTATTTAATATTTGAGACACCTGAAAATTCAAACATAATTATGAAATCTCAAACATATTGTCACTTAGTGAATAGTACTAGTAATACTAATAATGGTCAGATATTTTAAATAAATTATTATCTTCAGCAAAGAAATTATGAATGAGAGCATCGTTCAAGACTTTCCTTTATTCATGGTCAGTATGTCTGCCTTTCCTCCCAGCGATGGAGAAGAAGCAGGGCGGGGAGGTGAGGGAGGCTGTACAGCCCAGTCCATAGAAATGGACCTCCCAGTCTCACCTGGTATTGAAAGATGAAAGCGAAAGCCTGACTTGGAAAGCTGTTCAAGTCAAAGTTCAGAAAGTAAATTTCTCTCCAAGATGATCCTTCCTCCTATGTCCTTTCTCTGATTGACCGGTCCATGTACCTATGCTGAAATCTTTGGAAATCAGTCCAAGATCTGGTTCATCTGTGTTATTCTCTAACCACAGCCCAACCCGCCATTCATGCCAACATCGTCTCTCATGGATCACTACAACGCCTCCCACTTGAACTCCTGTGCTCCACTGGACTTCTTTTTTTCTTCCTTGTCCTTTCCTTATGAATTCTTCTTCCACATGCTACACGTGATCCATTCTTCATGTTCACACAACATGAAAATCTCTGCATGTCATGCTCTTGCTTCAAATCTGCCTTTGATTCTGCACTGCCTTTAGGATAAGTCTAAATACATTAACATAACTTATATGGCTAGCCGTTGGTCTTTCCCAAACTCACCTCTTTAGGATCATTTCTCACCTCAAAGGCAATCCCAGTCAATTCTGACTTAATTTCAGGACATCATGATTGCTATGGCTGCAGGTCTTGCCTTATGTGTAGTTATCTCTACCTGAAACATATCTGGACTAACATTTCTCCTACCTCAGTCCTTTTGCCAAGGTAAGTCCCTCTTCTCTGGTTTTAAATTTAGACTTTACTTTTTTTTTGTTTTGTTTTTTGAGACAGAGTCTCATTTTGCTGTTCAGGTTGACCTTGGGCTCCCTTTGTAGCCCAGGCTAGTCTCAAACTTGCAATGATCCTCCTGTCTCAGCCTCCACAGTGCTGGGATTACAGGTGAGCACCACCACGCCTGGCTACATATGCTTTTGTTAGTACATCTGTGTGAGCAATTAATCCTTATCACTACATTTCAATTATAGCCCTTTCTTATTCTTCAACAACTTCATATGGGCTACTGACACCAGAAAGAAAATCTTAAGGAGCAGCACTTTGACTGAAATAAAAGGAGCAGTATAAATTTTATTTTTCATTTTGCCAGACAAGACGACCAACAGACTAGCAATCCTGTGTGAAACTAGCAGCCCCCAGGAAAAACCAAAACCCTAGGCCTCCAAACACTACTGAATGGGCTCAGTTCTTTTTGAAAACAATTTTGTCCAAGGTCAGGTTTATCATTTTGTTCAAAAGTGGATGAATATTAGTCTGTATTATACATTATATGTGTACAGTCAAGCCTTTTAGAAAGCTAAAACAGTTTAAAAGCTAAATTTAAGAAAGTTACTTTTGAACTATTAAACAGTTGTGCTATGTGAATTCTTAAAGTTAAAAAAGTAAAAATCAATGTATGTAAGGCAAAAACAAAAAGCAATCAGAAAGCTTTCAGGAGCCTCATTAATATTTTAAGCAAACTCAGAGGAAAAAGGCAGGGCATTATGTCAGCAGTGCCAAGGTTACTCAGATCTAATGCCTCTGTGGCTTCGGATCAAATTCTTAATTTCTTTATATTTCATGAAAAAGAGAAATAAAATAAAAA
Source organism: Dolichotis patagonum (assembly GCA_004027295.1). Taxonomy (NCBI): domain Eukaryota; kingdom Metazoa; phylum Chordata; class Mammalia; order Rodentia; family Caviidae; genus Dolichotis; species Dolichotis patagonum. Next base: position 64,038 of record PVJX010002864.1, on the reverse strand, counting down.
CAAATGCTTGGAAATGTCACAGAAAGGAAGGTTAATAATGAGCTCTGACATTCGCTTGAAAAAAAGAATGGCATTATTATTAGATCCGCTTTAGTTCTTCTTCACACAGAACTGTATGGCTGTGAACCATAAGGAATAATTTTTAAAATCAAATCAAATCAGATTTTTAAAATCAAATGACTCTTCTGTCATTTGAGACTGGTAAGAAAATCTTTGCTTAGGAGGAATGAGCAAGTAAAAATTAACAAAATGACGGTTCCTCTAAACAGAATTACTATCCCAACCTAGATTAAGGGGTTTCAATCCTACATGCACACAGCACTGGACAGTGGGGTAATATAGTTAAGTCACAGCCTATTTGGGGGGAAAAACAGCATCACACCTTTGTGTGGATAAAACACAGATCAGAACTGACATGAATCAGACAAGTCACTGCCCTTAATCAGATTAATAAGTGAACTCTAAGTACAGTAAAATCTTTCTGTTTATCCTTCTCAAAAACCCTGGGGTCCTCTTAGTGCAAGTGACAAAGTAGAAGTCCGTGAAAGCAGTCCACCCTGTTTCTTTTTGGCTTTGAACAAATTTATCTTTCATACTAAACAAGCAGCACGGTGGGACTAAAACAACCCCTGATTAAACAGTGGTAAAATGTTCTGGATAACCACTAAAATAATGAGTATTGAAATGCTTGCATTATAGTCAAATTAATTATAGCTGCTTACAGGAAAAGGCCATTAAAAGCCACAAAGCCTATAAACAAACTAAACAGAAGGGATACTAAGGAAGCTAATTTAAGGTCATATTTATACACAGGAAATTATGTCCTCACATGGCATAAATCATGGACACTTATAAGTACGGATGCAACAACTATTCATTGCCATCTTCTCTGATGTCCCAGAGCATTAGGTGAGGACTTAGGGGCAAAGGGATTTTACCCAGCATGCTTCTCTCCCTCTTACACTACATCCCTCTCCTTCTGCAACATTTCTCTCCCCAGGATTTCCCCTGGCCTCTGCTCAAGTCATTGAGGTTCCATGTTGTAAGCGATCTTGCCTGTCACTATTGAAAGCCAGACCTAGGGGAAGAAAAGGAAGTTTTTCTAGAAAAACTTGACCATTCCTCTCCTCGTGTTCTTTAAGTGAAATGATGGCAGCTCTACCATGCTGCTTGCCTCCTACCTCTCCTGTTCATCTCACAGGCACTCAGTGGCCAGGTGTTAGATGTTTAACCTACCTATTGGTCTCACTTACTTCCGGCACTGACTGCTGTCAGTGACCTCTTTCAATTCTTTCCGTCGTTACTGGTTTCTTCCACTCCAGTTTCATTCTCCTTACATTTATCTCCTATGCTGCCAGAACAATATGTCTAAAATAAAAATGGAGCTACCTCGTCTTTCTGCTTAAAATTCTTTTTATCACTTACTCACTCAACAATATTTGCTGGAGGGCCAGGTCCTGTGAGGCAGATCTACGCATGATGCTGGGGATGCTGTGTGAACAGGATAGGTGTCATCTCTGTGTCCACAGAGCCTCACGGTTACCAGGTCATTTGCACTAATGTGGCCACATAGGCAAGGTGAAGCATTCCTTCATTACGTTCCTACAATCCCTGAATTCCAGAGTTTCATAGTACACTGCAAATTCTTTGTATATGGACACAATCATCTTATGTACACTCAACTCCAGACAAAAATTTATTTGATATCTACCAGATTTGATCATGATTTATATATTCAATATAGTCTATAATGAATTCAGAGAAAATTGGGGGCCAAGAAGAACTGATAGTATAGACAGTCCTAATTCAGAGAACAGGGCAGAGAGGGTGTTTAGACACTACCTGTCATCCCATGTCCACTAGGGGTTTAAAAATATTCTGGTAGGTTCACAAATATACAGTAAATGCAACTGATTATCTCATTCCAGTAATGTCTGCTGAACTGCTCTACCTGCCTTCATGAGTGAGGCTTGTGCTGTGACAAAGGCTGGTCCTTTGCTAGAGATTTGAGGAAAATTTCTTAACCAAGATGGCTTCAAGTTTTCTGCATATGAGATATGAGGAGTCCAGCAGATAATTGGATATGAAAATATATCATGATAGTAGAAAGCAATCATTATGTGCAAATGGATGATTGTGACATGGAGAAGAAGCCCCAGAACAATGGACTAACAAAGAGTAAAAACTAAGACTTTCCATGAGACTTTCAGAATTCTCAGACTTAGTGAATCTCTCTCTCTCTTTTTTTTTTTTTTCCAATGGGTACCAGGGATCAAACTCACGACCACACACTTGCAAGGCCGGTGCTTATGCCACTGAGCTAAACCCTCAGCCCTTCAGAATTCTCTATGAGATGATAATCAGGCTACCTGGGGCAGCAGGACCAAAGGGATCTTGTGTATTAAGGCCAAGATTAATGGGGAATAAGCAAAAGATATCTCCTGAGATAAAATCTTTGAATATTTTTTTTCCATTTAAGCTACTTGGAATTCTAGTTGGAGTAGATAATATACAGTTCATATAAGTTCATATAAGGTATATAAACTTCACAGTGAAACATAAAATTTCCCTAATAATATGTCAAAAAAGTATACATGCATATAGTTCATTCCATCTGTAAGATCTGCTTTTATAATTCTCTAATTATATAGTATTGGCATCTACTTTAAATAGAAACTTTGTGCATGTCAGTATATTTCCAGGAGAAAATGTGGCAACTGGACCTGCATTCTTTTATAATTACTAATCTCAGGAGAAAAAATAAGGTTAACTGAAGGTTTATCAAACTCTCCTAAATAGATAATTTTTTTACTGATAGACAAACTTTTAAGCAAAAGATTCACTGTTTATATTACTGTATTTTTAACAAATTACTGAGATGAACACAGGAAGGAATATAAAGAATAAGTTAATTGTCCAGTGGTTTGTACTGATGGTCTGACTTTATTAAAACAAGTAAATAATCAAACAAAGAACTGGCATCTGTGAATATCTGTCAATGTGCTTCAGTTTCTGTATGTTTTCTCAGGCTGGTATATTTAACTGTTAGTCTTTTCAACTGATACATATGCATTGTTCACATGAGCAAATGAACAAGTTTTAAAGTATCTTTTCTGTCCATCAGCAATTACTTGTTATATGAATGCATTTTACATGCTGTTATTGCTGGCTCAACATCTTGGGCATTGATCACTTTCCTTAAGCAATGACAGGAGCCCAAATGTCAGACATATTTGTGTGTGTGTGTGTGTGTGTGCGCACGCGCGTGCATCCATATATATTAAAAGATGCTCCACATAGTGTTTCTACCTCTGTATGTTGCACATTTATATAGCATAGCTTTCCTTCACAAGCTATAATCCACTACCTACTCATGAATATATTTATTATGCATCTACTATAATTCAGGACCCATATTCATCCTGAGTAAAGACAAGATCTCTGTCAAGCAGCTAAATAGGAAAGTAAAACAAATATATTTGGCAAAAGCAATGAATGAGTTAGGAGCAATGTTATAGATAAGTCTTCTTTCTGAGTACATACTGCAAGTTAAGCCATAGCTCAATACTATAGCTTCTATACAGAAAAAACAAGCTATCATAGTAGGTATGTTCATCTTGCCTTTCCAAATCAGAACTGTTGGAAAATGTGTGTGTGTGTGTGTGTGTGTGTGTGTGTGTGTGTGTAGTCTGTCTGGGTATGCATAGCCGCTCTATAACTATCTATCAGGCATGGAGAGGAAATACCAAACAAATCATGCAAAGAAAGTTAAAATTACACAGTCTCTCACGTATAAGAAACTGGAAAAAAAAGAGAGAGAGTGACAGAGATAAAGGAGAGATGGTGCAAAAAAAAAAAGGCAGAATTGTTGGAGATGGGGAAATGGATCACCAAGAGGAAAGAGGAAAGAGGTGAGGGAGGGGAGGGCAAATTTGATCATTGAAAATGATCAAAACAAATGTAACTATGATATACTGCAAATATATGCTAATAAAAACAGAAAGAACTTTCATGCTATAATTTATGCCACTGATGCATAAATTCATAGATACTCGTCTAGGCAATGGAAACATGTTCGATCAGTGAAAGTCATTAGTATTATTAATTTTTAATCATGATCAAAATTGACTAACCTCCATACCGGGTGAGAAGCAGTACTTTTGCATTTGAAAGTCATTTGAATCTGTTCCTGAAGCCTGAAAGTCACATTGGCCCTTCACATTTGCTCAGCTGATCACAAATCACAGATAATGACATTTACATTGCTAATAAACTTGGCTCTGAGTGTGTTAACTCATGGATTCTTCTACCTGAAAAAAGCTTATTTGACCTACTACATGAAAGTTTAACTAGAACTAATTAACTGAATAAGAACATTTCTTTACTTGTACCCACAAATACACATATTAAATTACAAATACATGAATAACCACTTCCATATGAGAATCAGGACTAATGGGCAAAACAAATTAAAGTGTCATTAATTTGTCCTGCCATACACATTAAACTATATGACAAACCTGGGTGCATTGGGAAAGTACCTCCAGTCATTATGTCGACATAAGCCTACGTGACCATGACCTCTTAGGCTGGGTTTGTATAATTGAACTAATAGAAGTGTATTTATTTTGATAGAGATTAAACTCTGCATAATGTGGGCAAATAATGAAAATATTAATTTAGTTTTTTGTATATCAAATTTCAGGCAGTGAAATCTTTGTTTCTTTCATCACAGTAATTAGCATGTATTTACCATTACTGGCTTAATGATATGAGATGAAAAATGAGAATTCCAAACTCAGTTTCTTTTAAGAGGACGAAATGACCTCAAACCAAAGCTACGTAGCTATAAAGTATCTCACTGACTTGCTTAAAATATAGTTAGTACTTTCATAAAATATCTGTTACTTTTTTTTAAACTATTTTAATGTGTTGTTTGACCAGGTACAAAAATGACTAAGTAAATACACACAGAGACAAATGTTGAAGATGACAAGTGGCTGACATCTGAGTAGAATATATACTATGAATTTTATTTCTTTATTTATTTTGGTATAAGGTCTCATTGTGCTGTGGCTCTGCCACCTCATGGTCTTCTTGCCTCAGCCTCCTGAGTATGGGGATTGCAGGTTTGCACCAGCACATTGGACTCACAAAATCCATATTACAAATTTTACAAAACTTATAAACTTGTAAAGTATTTCAAGATCAGTCAATAGCTTATATAATTTGAATAGTACCTTAAGTTCAGTAAAATATAAAATTTGGTTTTAGAGTTAAATCCAGGATTGGATATGTGCTTAAAATAATAACCAATAATTTTGAACAATTTTCTTTGTAGTAAGAACTTTTCTAAGTGATTTCTATGCATTCTATAATGTAATTTTCATTCGAACCCTATAAAGCAAGACTGTTATTCTCACAAAGAAGGTTGAGAAATTTTAGTGAGTTAAGTAACTTGGCCACTTACTGTTAATAAGTGACAGAATCTGAGTTGAAACCAAACAGTGACTCTGGAGTCAAATTCCAGCTCATATCTTAACATTTTATAACTTTCAAAGAATTCAGGATGATCAATCAATGATGTCAAAACCAAAGACGTCATTAGAGAAAGAGTTGAGGAAACTGGTGGGATAATTTTTTCTTCTATTATAAGAAAATTTGGCCAAGATGTCAAGGATGGTGCAGAGCAAGTGTTAGAAAAAACACGCGTCCCTAGGGGTGCTATGCTAAATGAAAGTAAGACAGACGTTTTGTACCAAATGTTTGCATGTCCCCTTCTCACCTCAGTGTAATTGCATTTGAATTCCTCCTGTCTCCCTTCCCTTTCTCTCTCATGTGAGGAAGCAGTAAGAAGGGAACAGACTACAGAGAGTTCTCACCAGAAAAAGAACAGCTAGAACCTTAATCTTGGGCCTCACAGCCCCCAGAAATGTAAGAAATAAATTTTCTGTTAAACAAGTCTATGATATTTTGTGATGGCTTCCCAGGGAGATTAATATAACCAGTATCATGTTTACCCTTCATGTTGCCATGTTACGCAGAGAGCAGGGCCAACTGAACCCTCTCCAGGGACAAGCTGGGTAGCTGTGTGATCCGATAAATCACATGAGGAGCTGACAAACCGGGACTGTGGTCCATGGAATGTAAGAATGTCCTAGGAAAGGTTAATATGAATGGGGCTCAGTATAAACTACCTTACCGAGAACAAAATTATCTACATTAAATAAGTTATTGTAAACATCCTCAGGAATACAGTCATGTCAACCCAAAAAAGGGTTCAGTTCCAGATCTGTAAGGTTAAATTATTGCTAAAAGCTTGAAACTGAATCCATGTGAGGAGCATATAGCAGAAAAATTCCGACCAATAAAATTACAACTGAGCAAACAAAAGATTTCTACATTAAAGGTAAGTTACATAAGTTTACTTTGTACACTTTCTTTTTCAGCAAAGCACGGTTCCTTCTAAACTAATCTACTTGACTTTCTTGAGTTGAAATCATTACATATAAAACAAGTACAATATTAAGGAATTACTTGTGCAGTTTGTTTTCCTTAGAATGATCATACATCTTACTTCTTGGAAGTAGTGCTTTAATTTATAAGATAAGAAAGTTTTCAAAAGCAAGTTTATCTTCTTAGAAGATCTATCCTAAGTTCTGAATAATTCAAGTCATTGTTGGTAAAATGTATCTACTTACCTTTGCCTTTCATAATTATTATTTTCCAAATGAATTAACCAGAACTAGGTGAGAATTTATTCTGTGTGAAGTGCTACTCTAGGTATTTAAGATAGGAACTACTAGTAGCCTTGTCAATCTCCATTATACCAGAAATACAAGCTTAGCAAATCACTTCCTAGCTAAAAAAAAATACCCAAAACAACAACAACAACAACAACAGAAAACAAACAAAAAACAAAACAAAACTGAAGCTACCTGGGGCCACATGACTAGTTCTTATCAGTGAGATATGGGTGGAAGTAATTAACTTCCAAGTCATACCTTTAGAAGGGAATGTATACTTTCTCTAGATTTTTTCCTTCTTGTGTCCTGGAATATGATGGTGGTGGTGAGTTGAGCCTGCAAACTAAAGCAGTACAGACCAGAAATGCCTACCCAACAAGAATGGATAGTCTGGAATCCCAATATGCTATCATATCATCCCTAGATTATCAGGTGAGATAGGGACAACACTTTTGAGAGAGCCCCTGCATTCTTAAACTGTTAATCGGCCTTGTATTTTTATTAAAAGAGGATTGCGCATACAGCTTGTTTCTATCTCAGTTTTACTGGTGAATTTAGTTTTACAGAAATTAAAAAACTTCCTCACAATCACATAGATAGTAAGTGTTGAGGATGGGATTTTAATCAAGTGCCTTTTCCATTATATCTTTTTTATAATGATAGAGAGAAAATTATCAATTTATAAGAAATTAGAACTGTGCAGCTTTCTAATCCCTGATCTATTAATCTTATAGAATTATAAGAAGGCTTCAATTTCCTCAGATTAGAATCAGTGCCACAAACTCTTATTTTTCTAATACAGAATCTGGCAGTTGGTTACTAACTCCTTTGAGACCTATCCCTCATAAAATGTTCCATTAGGAAAATTAACGTATGCTGATTTTTCCACACTGTAAAATGGAAGCCTGTTTAGAATACTCTAACTGGATACTCACAATGACTGAGATACAGACCAGAGGGTATTTTGTGTGTACATTTGCTTCCCTATTATTATCCTTTAGGTCCTTAGCATACAAGAGGGAATAAACTAAATAAAGTTTCAGTGTGAAGATATGCTCAAGTACATCTATTGTAGATAACATCCTACACAAATTCACATAACAAGTTTACAATGTGTGCCAATAATCAGTATTTTTAAAATTAACTTTGCAATAATAGTTATTTGGAATCATTTTAAATTGACAGAAACATGTAAAGATAATACAGGGTTCTCATATGCTTCTTACCTAGTTTCTTCTAATATCAGCATCTTATATGACCATGGAACATTTGTCAATATTAAGAAACATATACCATTTGTTCTTTTAACGGACAAAAACTGTGGGTAAATTATTCCTTTTAGTCCTCAAAGGACAAGACACCATCCCCCACTGCACCCCGCCTTCCGCACCAGTGGATGTCTGCCACTCTTAGTGGCTTCCTCACTTTAACTAAGTGTTCTGCAGTTTGGGGTGCAATAACAAAAGTAGCACACATTTCTTTCTTTTTTTTTTTTATAATTTCATAGGTAGAAAATTCGTTTTACAGTAGATCCTAGCAAACTCAGCATATGCGTTTTCCCTGTCCATATTACTTCAAGAACTTTCACCTTTGCACTTTAAGCAAACACTTACCGGCTTCTCCTTGGCCTGTCTGAATTGCCTGCACTATTACCCTTGCACTTTGGGGCCGCAGAGTCAAACAAGGATTCCTCTAATACAAGCGGTTCTATACCCCAGGAGTCCATCTGACAACCGCGATGGGTAGTGACTGGCTAATAGGCTGGTCGTCTCCACACCCTGGGCACGCAGCACAAGGGATGTTGGACAGTACAGGTGGGTTGGCGCATGACAGCTTGAAATTCCATCATATTACACAGAATACTGCGCCATTTAAAACTTAAGAATTGCTCTATCCGTGGCAAGCCGTAACTGCAGCACCCAGGCACAGAGTTGGGGCGAGACACGCTTGTCCGCACTGCACTGAGAGAGCAGAGCTCAGCAGCCAGGGGTCACCAACAGGCACTGAGGGGAGGATGGTCCAAACCCAGGGTGGCGCCTTTGGCCTTCTGGGCAGGGGTGGGGGCAGCAGCTGGAGACTGCAGAAGCCCAGCGAGTTTGAAGGCAGTGGGTGCATATTCATGGACCCAGGCTCCCTGCGAGTTCTAGGAGGAGACAGTCATCACCCAGGATGGACAAACGCTGGGCGCGCAGTGCATGCACAAGAATCCAAGTCCTCAGGCTCTCGTACAGTGGATCTCTGTCCCTGCCCGTGTCCCTTACATGCAGGTGAGCAGGATGGTTCCATGAACCCCCTGGTGAGGCATGACACCTGGGGGCAGCAGACACCAGCAACCCTGTCCTCTAGTCTGCTACTTGGCACAAAGAAGTGGTTTCTCGACAAGAGATCACCGATGCTAAGGTGTCAAACTAGAAAGGAACTGGGTCTCTCATTGAGTTTGTGGAGCCATCAAAGCTTGTAGTATAGGGGTGGGGGATACAGCTTAGTGGGTGGCACAGAGCCTGCCTGACAAGCATGAGGTTGTGAAAAAACAAAAAACAAAAACAAAAACAATTTGTAGTGCAGACCTCTAGCCATTTTATGTGGGAGAAAAATCAGCTATGGTTTAATACATCTGTTACTATGGGGCTGTGTTTCAAAGTCAAATGCAATTTTTGACTCATAAGTGGTTTGGAAAAGAGGAGGGGCAAGTATTATTTTGGAACTACTACATATCGAGTACTTCATATATTTCACACAATCATTGAAACAACGCTATGCATATAGTGGAGGAAACTAAAGATAAGTGAGTTTATCGCTCGGCATTGTGAGAGCGGGCTAGAAGGCTCAGTATTGCAACTCAGCCAGAGTTTAAACCAAACCCTGTTTTCCTATGACAACACTACCTCTGGCATATAGTTGCTATGCAGACCCTGTGTTAGTTACCAGCAATGAAGAAAAACACATACATTGTTATACCCTCACTCAACAGGTAATACAGGAAAATATTAAACTACACAGTGATGTATATTTAAAAGCACAATAAAATGGAAATGTGCATTCGTACTTTATGTCTTCCTATTTTTCTTCATCATCAGCACCTTAAATGATAAAACTGGCATCAGGGCCATTTCAGGAATGAAACCTCAGGATTCACTGCCATCTGTCCACTACATTTTCTCTCTGGGTTACAAAGGGAAACCATTCAAACCATCCATCAAACCACTCATTGATCCATCTGCCCAGTTATATATTTACAGAGCATCTACTACACGCCAAGCAACCTGCTACTTCACATGTGCATTGTTTAATAAGACATAGTCCTTGTCCTTCAGCATCTTATAATCTAGTGGGAGAAACAGAAAAATAAAAAGGCAATGACAAGAGAATGAGGGTTTTTAACCTCAACACTAATAACATTGTGGAGTGGCTCATGACAAGCTTTGCACGGCAGGATATTAAGTAGCATCCCTAGCTTCTATCCCCTGGGTACCAAGGATACCCTAACCCCTTGTTACAACCCAGAGTAGCTGGAAACATCATCAAATACCCCTGGGAGTAACACCATCCTCTGACTTACTTCTTCCCTCCCATCTCATTAGAACTGTTGCAGTGGAGTATAAGGAACTATGAAACTACAACATAGGCTTGAAAGTTATGTAAAATTCAACTAGTTGAAGTAAATCATTGTACATGTACACCTTTTTTTTTTGTACATGTACATCTTTTGTAGGCGTATTAAGAAGCTTCTCAACAGGTGGGAATACTGAATTTATGATGATTACAACAAATCTGGGAGGAATTTATTTATTTATTTATTTATTTATTTATTTATTTATTTTTGAGACAGCTTTTTGGAATGTAATTCAGGCTGGCCTTGAATTCGCAGCATCCTTTAGCTCCAGCCTCTCAAGTGCTGGGATTACAGGCATGCACCACCACACCCAGCTCACATCTGGGAGATTAGGGTAGTTTAGAATGTGTGGAGATATATAGGAGAGGGAATCTTAGAAAAGAACATACACACACAGAGGAAGGTAGTAATCTAGTCATGACAATATAAGAAAGAGATTGTGATCACAACAAAACAAGGCTTGGGAAGAGGAAGTTAGGTTTTTGGATGTGTTGAGTTTGAATTCCTTGAGTATAGATGTCTGACCGAAAGTTATATTTTCATTTCTAAAACTTAGGGTCATGACTCATGCGAGAAGAACAAATACTACCTGTCCAGAGAGCCCTATGTGCTGCTGAAATGACTCGGAGAGTGCAGAGTTTGAAACAGGAGCCCATGGGTCTGACAGTGACAAAGTGGATGGAGGTGAGGGAAAATCAGGGCAAACCTGATGTCACAAAGGGCAAATGAGGAGAATTTCATAAACACAGCATAAAGGTCAAGTAAGATGAGGAGAGAGACACGTCCACTGGCCTTAGAAACTAGAAAGACAGAGTCACCTTAAGGGTATGTTCTGAGTAGCAGCCACTTTCCCCTGGGCTGGAGTGCATGGTATCGGAACAAGAAAGATATTCTCACCCAGCGTGGTGGTGCACGCCTGTAATCCTGGCACCTGGGAAGATGAGGCAGGAGAATCACCATGAGTTCAAGGCCAGCCTGGGCTACAAAGTGAGTTCAAGGCCAGCCTGAACTGCATAGTGAAACCCTGCCTCAAAAAAGAACAAACAAACAAACAAAAAGATATTTCCAAGAAATTAAGAAAGTGTTGCAGTGCTATAGAGAGTGCTGGTGGTAGGCTAAGCAACAATGGCACTGGAAGAAAAACAAAAAATTAGCATGAGTTCTGGCTTTAGGCAAGTTGTGGGCACTTACAGACTGCTCTTGTTTCTGGCTTTCTGTGCCTCTGGGGTATTTATATTTACCTGCCTTATGAAATTGCAGAAATATAACACAACTGCCTTGTTTTTACTTTTTCACAGTATGCCACATGACTCAGGGTGACTGCAGTACTTACTGTTTGTGGTATGTCTTCAAAATAAAGAACTAATTTCAATACCTGACCCATTCTGTGCTAACATGATAGAGATTCTTTTAAAAATAGTGATCCCAATGTTTAAAAGCAAGGATTCAAAACAGTAAGACATTTTACCAAACTCTATAAACACACTTTCATTAAGGTTGTCAATGAAAAGCCTCCCTTGAATCCAGGCAATACACTGTGTAACCCAGCAACCTAGAAGAAATTAATTCATGAGAGGTGAAAGTTGAAGGGATGTTAGAGACCTCCCTTCTTTCTTCTTACTCATCATTCATTCAGTGGTTTTAGCAGAATCACTTCTCTCACAATTTAAAGCTCCCTCCCTTTCATTCCACAACTGGGGCCCTCGCCTGCGTTATCTTCCCCACATGCTGTGTGATAGATTCTTAAGTGATTTCCTTTCTTCTGTGCCCTTCCTGAGCCTTTGCCATGCTTTGCTAGGAGGATGTTTCTAGAACACAGAGATATGAACAGTTCACAAACTACTTCGAAATAACTGTGTCGCTGCATCTCAAAAAATCCAGAATCTTTATGGCACAGAAAGCAGCAGTCCTCAACCTTTCTGACACTATGATTGCTTTTGTGGAAGACAATTTTCCTACTGTACGTGGGGGAGAGGTGGAGAAGCAGAGCTTTGGGGATAGTCTAAGGAGCCTACAGCCTGAATCTGCAGGCAGAGCTTAGGCAGCCAGGGGGGACTTGGAGCAGCTGGAGAAACCAACACTCACCTTCTGCTGTGCAGCATCCTTGTTCTTCAGAGGCCACTCTGACAGGCTGTGGCCTGATGGGTAGAGACCCCTGATATAAAGAGAAGGTAGGGAACCCCAGGTATGAGGTTTTTCCATTTGTTACAGCCAGCCTTTGTATATTTCATTTTAGACTTACATTCCAGCTGTAAAATTTCACTTTTAGGTCTTGGGGGCTTTCTACAGATTCTTACAGACTGTTTTTGCAGACCTGCCACCCTATCTTCATCAGGAGAATGGCATCGAACCCCAATGCAAGCATCGTTTCTGAAATCTTTGTCAATCATATCTTCTCCATGTAAAGCCAGTATGTCTTTACAAATTTTTGTAATACTCTCCAATTTGCTTCTTCTTCCTCTTCTTGTTTTTGTCCTTCTGCTTGTTCTTCTTGTTCTTCATCTTCTTCTTCTCTTTCCCCTCTTCCTCCTCCTCCTTCTTCTCCTCATGCATTAGTTTTTATAGGTTTCTGTCCTATTAAGCTATCAGCTCAAAAAGACAGGGGTTGGTTTTTCTATTTTTACATCTCACTAAAACCCACTAGAAGCTCAGCAAGTATCTGTCAATTCACACGGGCCTGGTACATATTAGAAACTCAGTAACGATTGAATACATTTAGTCTAAGCCTCTTTTATTACGAATGAGGAAACAAGACTAAGAGAAGTTAAAGAACTTGCCTAAGGGTATCCATAGAGTGGGTGGCAGTTAAGAACAGAAATGGATGTTGACTTTTAAATCAGGGTTTTTCTTGCTCTCCTTGGCGACCACTGCAGGTATTTGAAAAGAGCATGCCCAGCATCCAACTCTGTAGTTTGCTAACTTGTGTCAATGAAGTTTTAATATCAAATATTTAAGTAAAACATTTAGTAAAATATTTTATGTAAACTATTACTTCTTTCTGGTTGACAGAAAAAGTGAAGTAGATCATTTAAAAGTGGTACATTATTTGATTTCATTCTTGTCTTTTTTCCTAGTCCTCCTGGTAACCTCATCAGTGAACATTTACTCAGGTATTTTCAAAGGAGTTTAAAATCTCTAAGTAAATACCAGCTGAGGACAAACTAATGCACTAACACATTCTTCCTGCAAAAGAAAAACCCATTCAGATTAAGAATTTACTATACTAAATAATAACAGTAGGTTAAAATTGTTTTAGCTTGGGCTATTTAAGGATCAGAATAAAAAAGAGAAAGTAATCACTGTAGGACTTTTAGGAATTATGTTACTAAATCTTCATATGAAGACACTATTTTGCATTAGATTTGTTTGTGTGTGCATACGTGTGCCTGTGATTAAATGACTATGAAGATAAGTAGTTTGTCTTTTTCATTCATGACTATAAATAAAACAGAATATTTAACTGATAAGTATGTTTTATTTGGGATATTTTAATAGTTCTTAGTATATAACATTAACATGTGAAGGCGCTTAAGAACTCATTAAGTCGCTGCACAAAAGCTACATTTTAATAATGCAGGAACTATCTGAGATAGAAGCTAATTTCTGCCATTTAGGTAACATAAACAAAACCAGCTTGCTGAAAGAGCTGAAGTTTAGGACGTTTAAATTGCATGTCCTACAGATGGCAGAACCATCATCACCCCCTGAAGCACAAGAAAACAAGATTAAAAAAAAAAGAATCCCTCCCAATCCCAGGCTTCTTTTAAATCTTCAGCTCAGAAGAGAATCAAAAGCGCCAATTAATATTCAACTTCTATTCTCCTCTCAAAATAAGTCTCATTTAAAAAACTATGAAGTAAAACAAGCTTGCCCTATGTTTACATTCTCTCCAAAGATGAAGTGGCCTCTGATAACCCTTTAGGTATCGATGGCATTTAAATATGCAAAGATGGCATATGGAGGTGAGGAGAAAACCCACTGCCACTTGGTCCTGCCCATTCCTAACTTCTACTGGAAAGGTGAGAAAATTTCAGGCCCTTCTCTTTGCATCTGCAAACCTTCTGATATAAAGAACTCCTGTTCTGCTTGGACAGATTTTCATTTCAAAGAAGCAGATGAGTAGGAAAGATTATTTTTCTCATCTTTCTACGGAACATACTGTAAGTCAAGACCCAGTCCTGCCATGCCTCATGCAAGCAGAGTAGGAGGCGGTATTTGAGTTCTGTCACACTTATCCACCATGATTGCTAAAATCATTTTCCAAGTTAGCCTGTTTCCTGGGAAGGTGCCTGAGGCCATGAAAACCACTCATTCATCACATGCCATACCACAGTGATCCTCTGAGCAGACATCCTGAGCTGGCATAATTTGCTTGACAGCCCTGAGGTCAGCCTGACTACTGACTGAAGACTCTTTTCTTTTCCATCTTCAAATGTTATCAAGCACTGTCTTTGGTATACACAGAAATTCCTGACCCACCATCAGTGGTAGTGAATCTGGAAAGGAAAATGTGCCAATAGGGGAAGGCTGAGCTTGAGGGCTATTCACAGAAAAAGAAGTGCCACAAAATGACAATGACTCTTACAAACGCCCTGTCCAGCAATGCAGAGAAGACTCTGCATTAGGCTGCATCTTAGGATTTCAAAAAAATCTGTTCTCACCAGACCCCATAACGCTGGTTTTTCTAGTGCTGTTCACGTTTTGGTTTTTGTTTTCAAGTCAGTTTCTGTTATCTGGAAGAATTTCATGTGTTGGCTGGTACTCCATGCATTTAGGGTGACAAAGAAGCATTAAATAATAATTATATCCAAGCACCTTGGGAAGAATCAGGGAAGGTGTGTCAGTTTTAATTTTAGATTTTCTGGTTACTTGTCTGTTTGCCTCTCAGAGTTAATGCCAGGGGGGAATAAAAATCATCATTACTCTCTGGCTGCTCAGTGGCGTACATGAAATGAATAGGGGGTTTAACTCTGGTCTCCTTGGCTCAATTTCTGACTGAAGCAGCCAACAGTCAGACTGGAATATCCATTCTCCCATTAAATACAAACCAGACAGAGTTGCGTGCACACAGATATTTCACAGGTAATGGAGAATGTCAAAGAAGAGAATGAAGGAAGGCCGGAGAAAGGGAGATTATTTCATGAGTGGACTCTATGGGAAGGAGTAGCAACATTTCTTTCATGCATAGCTCTTTCCTGTCCATCAAAGAGGGGGAGAAAAGTATGTCTCAGTAGAGGGTCCCTGTATTAAACAATCAAACCTCTTTCTACTTCTTTAGCTCCATGATTAAAAGCAAAATGTCAATGAGACACCAGCAGTTCACTGACTGGAGGGCAAGCAGGTTTGTGAGTCTATTCCACTTTGCTAATAAGAACTGTGTCTTTATGGAAAGCACTGCAACCAGCCCATTTGAAAACAGGATGATATTGTGACTTGAATGCTTACTGCATATGAACTTGGTGTTGCTGATTTTTCTTTGGGAGGCAGATATAATTATAGTCAGATACTCAATCAGTCAGATACTCATCACCACAAGGACAGAATTTATAATAGGGAAAACTTTAGCATGATATGGTAAAAACTATATGTTTCAAAAGACCTGAGTTAATATCCTTGCTATTGCACAGGGTCTGTATATCATCCCAGAGAAGTCGCCAATCTCTCTGATGCTCTGCTGCCATGCCCTGTAACCCAGAAGTCACTATTTACATCTAAAATGATGACCATCTCGAAGGGTTATCAGGAGTCAGTGAGAGGACACAGACCCTAGAGCAGGATTACTGGCTCCATACCTTCAGTGACCCTAGGAAAGCGAGTGAATCTCTTTATGTCTCCAATCTCTCATTTCTAAGACGGGGATTGTGTTAGATTTGATTTCACGCAATCACATGACTTGATATGCACATGGAGTTTAAGCCTAATGCCTGCCATGTGGTACGTTTAACTGTACCATTCTGTTTAAAGCACAATCATGGGTTTGGTATTACCATTACTTTACTCTCCATAATGTGGTAGTATTCTAATAAATAGTGCCTTTATTTCTTCCTTTTAAATTCCATTTCTATTACCCTCTGAGAATTTTACATGCTAATGCTACATACATATTATTTGATTATTTCAGCTTTCCTTTTCGATAAATTCTTTACCTGATTTCACATTTACTTATCATGATTGATGGTAGCAACAGTCCTAGAAAGTAAAGGTTTAATGAGACCTTAGAGATTTTCTAATTATCTACTACTTATTGTGAAGATGAAGTATCTCAGTCTCAGTGGTTTATTCCCTCCCAGAAACTCTGTGTGTCTGTGTCTGTGTATATATACATATATGCTCAATTCCTTAGAAAATTTCTTTGTAACAAATGCCATTACTTTTTGTTCCTTTCACTGTATATTTCCTGTCTGTTCCACACTAAAAACACTCCCTTGGCTCTTTCTATATTATTTATATAGTGTGGCTTCAAAATCAATTTGTTTTTAGCTTCTCACTGGTTCTTGATTTAAGCAATAATGGGAATACTCTTATGAGAACACGTTTTCCTTTAAGTATGATACATATTTTATTTAATAGGGAAATAGAGATTAAAGGGCTTTGAAGATATGATTCCCACATAGACATTCAGAACCCAGTGGGAGGTGTAGGTTGACTTGGTTAATACTGCTTTCTTGAGAAAGTAGTCATCATCTCTAGAAACTTGCTACCTGCTATTGAAACTTCAACCTAATCTATTTAAATCAGGGTTCATTTAAAATGTCCTCCAGCCTGCTCAATCTAAATGAAGACCTCAGTGCCTAGTAAGGGTGGAGAGTCAAGAGACTGGCAAACAGTCTCTGCTTCAGCTTATACTTTGCTTATTTGACACTAAGATCTGCTTCTTCTTGATATTCACATAGATTCTCTCTTCTCTTAGATTGCATGTAACAGTGTGCGGACTGTACTTATCAATAGGTAAACTGAGGCAGAAGAGCATTTCCATGATTCATCAAGGGTCAGAGCTATTATAGCCTGGACCTTGTCTCCTTCAGGGGCTCATTCCATAAGATTAATTTGGATCCCAGAGTTCCTTCTGCCCCATGACTTCAAGTACCTGTTAATTTTCTTTTTCCTTCATGGAAAATATGCCCTAAGTGTCCTACAGTCCATGATGAAAAACAGAGTGTTGTATCAGTCTCTTACAATTACAAATTGGGCAGAAACAATGTCTTTTCAAAAATCACAAGAAAGAAACTTGCATATCAATTGCATTTATGAAGAAAAACCATTTGTGAAGCCCTTTAAAAGCAAGACAAATCTCAAAACAGATTCTTTCTCTTCCTGCCCTTTTCTCAGTCTTGTAGAAGTGTTGATCTCCCCCTAGTGACATAGTTAAGCACTCTCTACGCCCTCCTACTTTGGTTGTTCACATAGGTGAACATAATGACTACTTCAACAAATGACTATTTGTTTAAATAACTTAACTCCATTTTTATTAAATCATTAAGTATAGGACTGACCACTAACTTAATAGTAAATCAAGTGGTTAATACACCCAATGAAATCATGACAATCATAACATGGGCCCTACTTTTCCCATCAAATCCTTTCTTGTAGCAAAGAAAAGATTTAAGGCTCATTAAAAAACAGAATAAAATCATGACATTGTGATTAAACCTATGTCATCTTTATGATTGCAGGAATTCATAATAATTTCCACCCTAAAAAATGCTAATACTAAGTAATTGGGAAAAGAAAACTGGACAATAAAATCTTTAGACCACAATTTTTATAGAAAAAATATACCATGAAAATGTTTTTGGAATTATACTGTTATTTCACAGTCCAGATGGAGTTGTTGCATTATGTTAATTATTAACAGGTAAAAAATATAACCTGAAAATATGTTAACTCTAATAGAAAGCTGTATGTCTGAGGTGTTTATAGGATATATTTGGCAATTCTCATCATCATCTACTTTACTCCTTCTGTGTCTTATTTTATTGTGATAGCAGACCCTAATGGTGTCTCATAAACATCCATAAACTTCTACAAAACATAAGTGAACATTATGGATTTTCATATGGATAAACTATTAGGACTTACTTAGGGACTCTAAAACCTAAACCTTTGTGATGAGTTTTATTTATTAAACTCACCATAACAGCAGTAGAGTTACACCAGTAGAGTTAGAAGGGAGGACAAAGGAAATAACCTCTCTAGGATTCAATTAAATTTCCTACAATATTAATATTGCTTTCAATTATGACAAAAATGAATTACTTGCTATCAATGGGAATTAAAAACCTGATTTGAGACGAGAATTTTCTTTAAACTACAATAAACACTGAAACACAGCAAAAAGTACCCTTCAGAAACGATAAATGAAAAAGAATATTAAAGTATTTAAAAACTCCTGCATTAATTGTTATTGTTTGCTGAGCATTTCAAATATTTTCCATTTAAATATGCTTTCTTTACTGAAATTTCTAACAACAATAGTATCCTTGAAAAAATATTCTAAAAAAAGCTATGGTGAATACATTTGATTAAATCTCCATTTATAAGCCTGAACTATAATTTCAAACAAAAATTTTCATTAACAATATTCTTCTTAAATTACAGAATGGAAAATGTCTTCTCATTATAGATATAAAAAATTGTGAGTAGTTTAATTTTCATGGATGTAAACAAGAACAATTGCTTAAACATCACAAGTGCCACCAAACAATAAAATAGTTCTAAAGATTTAGTACAGAATCTCATCTCTATATAGACAATACAAGGGCAACTCTGCTCTTGTCGTTATTAATAAGAGGATAATTTAACTTAAATCTACCAAAAATGTCAATTATCATCAACAGTTTTAGAGAAAGTTTCTATACTTTTCTACATCACCCTTTTACTTATCTTGGTAATAACTAAAACGACCATGAGATTTGTTGTCCAATCCAAGACAGTTTGGAGAATGAAAGAGGATGCTATTAATAGGCACAGCTTGAGAAGGTTCCAAACAAACTGAGCTGAACGATCACCTTAGTTATAGCTATCTTCCTTCATAATCCTGCTGCTGTTGCTAGGTTGAAATAGCACACACGTAGTAGTCATCTTCTCCAAACTACAATTTCTACTTTCAGGATACTAAGTAATGAAGAGATTCGGGTTGAGGATGGAGGACAAAAACAACAGGTATTATTTCTTTGAATGCTAAGAAAGACAAACAGTAAAAAAGGAAGAGAAGACCAAAGAAAATAAGATGAGCTACTAGAGAGGGCAATGGTTAAAAAAAATCATATAACTCACCTGATTACTTGCTTTGAATCTGTTTTTGCTTTCCTTTCAGCCCTTAGCCTATTAGGATAGGTTAGTAGTTTGTTTAGATTAATTATTTTTACTGTTATTAAGCAGCTCTAACTTCAACTAAATTTACCAGTTACCTAAATAAATCTAAATTAGCATTAGAATGAGAAATAGTTAATCCCATTAGGTTTCTTAATGAAAACTACTCGGAGCTATTTCAAAGGGTCTAGTTCTCTCAAATGACAGTTATGCTAATTTAGTCATGGTCAACTCATCATCAAACATTTTATAATACCTACTTGTTTTGCGTATGTTACAGCGAGGGCGAGACTGTTCACCACTACTGATTTCTAGTCCTCTTTGTAACAACCTATATCTGAGCCCCAATGTTCTGGGTGGAAGTCACAGAAAATAATATCCTAACATCTGACTTGATCCACCAAATGGCATGGGGCCTAAGGTTGACTCAGTAACTAAAACTATCATCACTGCTGTAAGCCCATTATGAGCTGAGGTTATTTTTGACGTTAGTATTTTGAAGCTAGTTCAGATAAAGAGAATACTCAATGCCAAAAATGTGTGTAAGTAGGATTCATCTTAGGACAACAATATGTTCTATAAACTGTGACACAGAGGTATTGTCTTACATGACATAGGTGAACTCTTGCTGTAAACTAACAATGACTAGACTTTGTGGATCGGTGACAGTAAGATAAAGCAAATTTTACAACTTACAAGCATTAAATAAATGCCAGTGAATAACTAAAAGTCAGATTTTTATCTTCATTTAATTTAATATTAATCACTCAATAGAGAATTTACATAGAAAAGAACATAAACTCTCATTTTTTAAAATGACAACTTGAAATTAGGAAATTCAAAGAAAATAAATCATTCTTCAGGTATCTGATCTTTTCATTATTACCTTCCTAATTGAGAATTTGTCTACCCTAAAAAATATGTTTTTCCAGGTCTTCTTAATTTAAGTTATTAGGTGTCTGTTGTGGGGATATTGTGGGTTGTTCAACAATGTTGACCTTTTAATACATATCTCTTTCTGGCAAGTTTAACTGCTGCATTTCCTATATGTTCTTGCTGCTTGGGTTCCAGATATGATTTAGGTTACACCAAGAAGAATGCTCCTGAGGCACCAGGTGTAATGTAGCAATGATGTGACAGAAGATGCTCCCCCCACCTGCCCAGTATACTACAGTTCCTTAGTTTCTATTCCAGTTCTGATTGGTCCTGTCTCTTAGAAAAGGCTGGTCACTGGGATGCATAGCTGGTCACTATGATGCAGAGTATAAACCAATTCCACATCAACAAGCCATTCTGCCTCTGTACTTTCTGCTTGCTTATCTCATATAAGCCCTAGACCACCAGAGGTCAGGGTCTGATATTCTGGGAATGATCTTGATCAGTGCCTGTCAATGTACATAAATCTGCCTCCAAATCCTGGGTGTCCTTTCAGTGTTTCTGCCTGCTGTTGTGGGGACAGCAGAGATACCGGAGAGTAAAGCTTCCCAATGGTGGCAGGCGGCTCTGTCAGCAGCCCAGTCCTAAGATGAGGCTTTAGAACACTCAAGAAAATGGTGGTTTGTTTTTCAGCCATCCAAAATATTCTGTAAGTCATCTAATATATTCTTATAAATCTTTTCCTGTTCTGAATTATCCATCATGGATTTATTCTCTAGAAGTGAACCCTGACCAGTGTATCTCTTAACACAAAACTACTAATGTCCTTATTTAACAAAAAATAGTCTACATTTCTTCTAAGAGAGAATTAGTCTTCCCACTTTGATCTTTTATCTTTCTTCAGCAGTTTAGCAAATTCTTAACACACCTTTCAACTTCCTCTCCTTCCTCTCTATACTTTCTTTTGTTGCTGTTAAGGAAAACAGCCTGTTTCACATTGGTGGGTTCTAGAATGTTGGGTTGGCCATTCTCACAACTTGCCCACATTGCCAAAGGTGCTCAAAAATCTTGAACACAGAACACACCATTTCATTTCATTTAGAGCCCTAATTATATTCTGATGTTTTTAAAATAGAAAAACAAAATCTTCCAAAATAGGCCTTTTCTTTAAGTTGACACTATAGATTCAGGTTGACATATAATAACTTTTATATATAGTAAGCAACTCAGTGAATAATACTAATGGTTATACTTGAAAGCTAAGAGATAAGGTTTCCATAATGCTCTGTGTATAGTTATAGTGTTAAAGCAACATGAAATATGTGTTTCTAAGTGTTTTGAGATAGATATGAAGTAAAAGTTACTAGGCAACATTCTGGGGCCAGGAATATAAGCACTTATAATTTAATAAAAACTATCTAGAAAATACATTTTAAAAACTTTTCAAGGCAAGTATTTTATAGAAAAAATTAGAAATGGCTATACACAAAAATTCCAAAGAATCACTCTTGTTCTATCTTCTAAATTACATGAAATAAATTCATTAATGTTTTTATAGTGAACCTAGTTATTAATATCTATATTAGATTACTGCATAAGAAATTAACAATAACCTTGGTAGCTTAGAACAATACTCGCTTATATCACAGTTCTTGAGATCAAAAACCTAAGTGGGATTATTTGAATTTTCTCTGCTCAGGATCTCACCAGGTCCAAATCAAGGTGGTAAACAGATTTCACTCTTAACCAAGGTTGCTGGGTCTGCCCTCTGGACTACTAGTTCTGAGTTATCCTTCCTTTCACACAAACAGTAACACATGTTTGAAGCTGAATAGCTGTATAATGGCACTTCCTATAAAGAAAATCTAACTTTCCATTTAATATCCCCTCTCACTTTGTCCTCTCTCTGTTCCTTTGCATTCTTGATTGTACAATTTTCTCAAGCACCTCTTATGTCTCCTGTAGAAGACACGTGATCTCCATTAGAGGTTATGTCTGTGTATCTTTCTGACATAATCCCTTCCCTGGCTTCTGTTGAGATGTCTAAAGGCAGCATTCCTTTGTTCTTCACATCCAGAGTTTATTTCCTTAATAAAAATACAGATGTTATCATAAATGGAGAGAGAGTCCTGGTTCGTATAAAGCTGGTATACTTAAAAGCTGTCAATGCTACAAACTTAAAAAATGAAGAAATATCATCATAATATTTTGATTAATGAGCCAAGAGCTCCACTAGGAAATTGTCCTTTCCCCTCATTATTTATCTTTTATTTTTGCCTTTCCATTTGAGTTTTCCACATGAGATAAACTATAAAGTATTTAAACTTGTGTATCTGATTTATTTCACTTAACAGTATGGTCTCAAGGTGCATTCATTTTCCTACAAATGGCCCAAGCCTATACTTCTTTATGGCAGAGTACTATTTTATTGTGTATAAGTTATCACATTTTCCTTATCTATTCATGTGTTTCAAGATTTAGCTATTGTGAATTGTGCTGCTATGAACATGTTTATGCATGTATCATTATAATATGATGACACTGACATACAGCAAATATATACTCATGGTAACAAGCAAAACCTCCAGTAGAGGTAGAAAAGAATTCGATAGTAGTAACACAGACTAACTACCAAAAGATTAATATAGTTTAATTATTATAATATTAAAAGATATGTGGGGCTGGAAATGGGAGAATGTAAAAGGAAAATTTGAAAAATTAAGCAATGAGAGATGAGAAGGAGGAGAGAGAGATGAGACAAAGGAATCTATTAAGAAGTAGAAGAACATTTATAGAATTAGATAAAGAGAAGAAAAATTTGAGACATAAAAGACAAATGGAGGAAAGAAGAAAAAATAATATGCAGAAAAACTTAAAAGAAAAAAATGAAAAAAAAACAAAAAAAAGGAAGAAGGATGAAGGAAATTTCCTCAAACTCCAATAAACCAGTGAAGAAGAAAAAGGAAAAAAAATAAAGAGGAAATGAGGAAAGAGAGAGAGAGAGAGAGAGAGAGAGAGAGAGAAAGTCCAAAATCAGAAAAATAATTGCATTTTTGAATGAGTGAATTCCTTCCTAAACCCACAGTTTTGGAGTCCAGCAATCATGGTGTTCTCTGCCTCGATTTATGGTCCATGACTTTTCAAGGCATGCCCTGTGATAGTTAACTGCTGTGTCAGTTTGAGTATGAAATGCCCAAGTGATTAGGTAGCATGGTTCTGGGTGTAGCTGAATGGATCTACTGAACACAGAAGACCCACCCTGAGCGTGGGTGGCAACAGTTAATTGGTTTATTGCCCAAGTGGAGTAAAAAGGGGAAAGAAGTCTTGCTACTGTTTTTTCAGAGGCCCTCCAGTCTTCACCTTTGCCTTGGACATACATCTCCTGGCTCCCAGTACAGACCCTTCAGCCTTCCATCCTAGACCATGCAGCCTCCTGATATGGACGTGTATAGGATTTTACAGGGAACTCCAGGTCTTCAGCCTTTGACTGGACCCTTAGGCTCTCCAGCACACACTCTTCCACGCCTGACTCTGCAGGTGGCCATTACTTGTAAACCCTCATATATTTATGTATCTTATATTAACTCTACTTCACTAGTGAGCACTGACTGATACAGTCCCCATTCCAGCAGTCCCTCTGTTTATCCCAGGCTGTGGCAATGCATAAGCTGACACATGTTTGTACTTGCATTGGTAGGATAAGAAAGACAATCAGACTCCAGATCTGTGTGGAACACAGGCAGTAGGGCAAGGGCTCAAATAATTCTATGATGGTACTTTCAGACCCAGTGCAACTCAAGCTGCGCCTGGCCTCCCACCATGGTGAGTGGAGGTCATATCCTCATAGGCCTGAGCTAAAAATCCTCAGGGAGACTCTTGACAGTCTTCTTCCTGCCTGTGGTTATCTCCCACAGTTGTCTCTTACCCAGTCACTGTGGGAATGTAACATTAGGAACCTGAAAGTGAAGCTGTTTCCCAGCTGTTCAGAGGCCCAAATTCAAACAATCAATGCCTTACTGGAATGGTGCCTGACCAAGCAGTCTCTGGAAATCTGACAGGTGCCTGAACTGGGATCCCTCTCAGCTGTTAGCCTGACTGTGGAAGGAGTACCCTTGGGGCAAAACCCCACAAAACCAATGGCTGCCCCTGGAGCACACATCACTAACCTAGTGTCCACTGATGTTTCTCCCTGGAGCCCTTAGTGCTCACATTGTTTCTGCAGAGTCATGTACCCCTCCCCATGAGCTCTGAGTCAGAAACCAGGGGAGAAGAGGTCCAGACTGTTTTGTTCCCTTCTCTGCATTATGGTTCTTTTCTCAAACTTCTGTGTAGCTTTTAATTTTCTGGGTTAGTTCATTCCTGATTTACAGAGATCTACTTCTCTTTTGTTTTTCCCTAAGTTGTTCTTTGCCAGTGTCTGGATTCTGGATCTCAAAGAGGCTGAATTTTACTCTTCATTCTGCCATCTTGATTCTTCCAACATTCTTGAATCATAGAATATCTAACTGAGAAGACCTATGACCTACAACCTTAATCTCTTACAATCATATGTTATAAATGTTGATCTGCTGAAGGTTTCAGCATAGCAACAACCTTGGCTTTTTTTTGTATGCCACATTTTTTTTTCATATGTTTCATTTTGAAAGTAGTCTCTAATTTTACATTGTTTGCCATCTGAATAAACTGAGATTTTCTAAAATCATCAAGCCCAAATTCCCAATCAACCAGTCTCTCTCTCTGTCTCTGTCTTTCTCTGTCTCTCTCTCTCTGTCTGTCTCTCTCTGGTTTTTCTCTGTGGTCCAGGCTGGCCTTCAATTCACTGTGTAGCCCAGGCTGGTCTTTAACTCACAGTGATTCTTCTGCTTCAACCTCCCAAGTGCTGGGATTACAGGCAGGTGCCATCATGCCCAGCTCTCCTCTTCTGTTTACTCTAAGCAGTAAAAGAAACTGGCCATATTTCAACACTTTTCTCGGTAATCATTCTAGTTTATGTTTCACAGATTCTGTTTTATACAGAATTGAAGGAGACAATCCACCTAGCTTTTTGCCACTATATACAAGGATCTCTACTCTTTTAATTCTTATAACCATCTCATTACCTACTGGGCTCTAAACAGCAGCATCTTTAATGTCCCTATCTCCATTAAGAAGAATTTGTTTAACGAAATTCAAGATTTTCCCAAATTTCTACGAGCTTCCCAAAATTCTACGAGCTTCTATCAACTTTCTAATCAGAGTTACTCCTATATTTTAAGTTTTGGCAGTGTAAAACTCAGGTATCTTACCTGTCTCTTCAGAAAAATTCGAATTCCCTTACTTGTGGTGTCAGCCATTAGCCTTCATATTTCTAAGGGGAGTTTACTGTGCCATCGTAAAAGGTAATGTAACATTTTAGCAAAGCAGTAGTAGCCAAAGTTCATGATATAAATATTGATTATTTTACAAATGAAATACACTATCTTAGCACAGCAGTATGGGTACTGCATAGCTTAAGATAAGATCAATGACTACGAATGCAAAATCAATCTATATACTTCACAGTCACTTCCCCCAAATCAGTAAACTTACTCTTGAAACTGCTTCAAGTCTTTCACGTTTATTTTATCTACTTTTTCTGTGGTCACACCATCTCAGGCAATCATACAATTTATGCACAGATAATTTTCTGTCAATCTTGATCCTTACTGATTAAAGCTGTATCTTTTTTCATTTTTAAAATTAATTTTATTGGTACATTTTAAATATACGCAATGATGACATTCACCATAATTTGCCCCTGTACATGATATACCATGCTTCTTCTTTTTTCCCAATCCCTTCCTCATCCTTCTACCCTTCTCCCCCTCCTTATTTACAAGTCTTGTTTCTATTTTTTCCTCTAATCTTTTCTTCTTTTTCCTTACTTCCTTTCCCTCTCTTATTCCCTCTTCTATTTGAACATTTTCTTCCTCTTTCCCAATATCTATTACACATTTTGGCTCTTATTTACCCTTTCAATTTCTCATCCCGGAAAAATAATACAATATTTACACATGTGTGTCTGATTTATTTCACTAAAGAGTATGGTTGCAAGGTGAATTCATTCACCTAGAAATGTTTCAACTTTATCTTTCTCTATGGCAGAATAGTACTCTACTGTATAAACTATCATATCTTCATTATCCATTCCTCCATTGATGGGCATTTGAGCTGTTTCCAAGATTTAGCTACTACAAACTGTGTTGCTGTAAACATGAGTATAAATATTTTGGTGTGGAACAATGCTTTTAATTTTATCAGGAAGACACCAAAAAGGGGAATAACTGGGTCAAAAAGAACCTCTCTTTGCATTTTAGTGTGGGTTAGAAATTTTCATGGGCTAGATTTTTCCCAATGTGAAGAATTAGAAATCATCTTCACTACCTCTGCTTAAGATCTGAAAATGTCAGTCCAGAGAGAGAAACTTGAAATAATTCCAAGTTAACCAAAAAAGAAAAGATATAGTTGATCTGGTAACTGCAGTGGACTCTGTTGCAAACTAGGATATGGTTAGTGATGTGTCCCTGAATTAGATCATGTAGGATGAAGAGATTTTCAACAATTACAAAGTTTTGTGAAAAATTACTATTAACACATTTTAAAATCCTTTCAGGAAGACATTTTAAAATATAGTCAAACCTAAAGTCTATTCAAATAAGCTTGTGTCTGAGACCCCTCAATGGACTCCTCTGCAGTTAGCAGAGCTGGCATTTGTGTGCTTTATCATCTGTATCCTGCCCCACTCTGAAGAGCGAGGCCACTGTGGATGGGGTACTGACTGAGTTTCTTCATGACCAGTTAACCGCTGTAACTTTATGGAGCTCACTGGAGACTTTTCCTTGTTTAATATTCTCCTCAATATGGCATGATTTTAATCTGCTTTAGTCTCACGTGTCTGAAACACGTTATGGAATTTTTCAATAAGCAAAAGCATTTGATATACCTGACAATGTCAAATATGAAGTTCATTTACAGTATACCTGTATATTATCTGCAATTTTCTAGTATGTGTTTGTTAAAAAAGAAATCTGTCTGAATTGGGAGGTGAAGATGTATACATGATATACCACAAACAGAAATCATATATTGCACATTCTCACTGTTTTTAATTTGGATTCTAAAAATACCATAAAGTTGTCATCAACGGTATAATACACTCCACAGAATCAGGCTTTGTCTGCATATCCACATCCAAACATTCTGACATTATCTAATACTTAGGTGTCCACTGCATGGACTGTGTTGACCACTCTGAATGCCACTCAGTAAGAGAAGTGAAAAAAGCACCAGGAACTGTCCTCACTAATCTTTGTCTTGGTCTCACATTTGATCTTACTACCTATTTGTTATCTTTTAATAAACTCAAATGAAAACAACTCTAAATGGAATCGCAATCTTCACTTGTGCAGGCTTCCAACTCAGAACAGATTTAGTGGTCTGGCTTCATGTAGGGCCAACTGTCATTGGTGAGCAAATATCTGCTATCATAAAGGCTGTATAATAACAGATCTAATCTGAATTCTAAGAATGGGCTCAGTTAAAAACTGTCCCCAGAATAATGGGAACTAAAGACATATTTAAAAACAATGTGAAATTTCCTTAAAATATCTTCTAAAATACAGTTAATACAGAAAGATGTACAGCTTTTTTTTTTAAACCAAAAATCTGTAAATGTAAATTGGATGCTAACAGGTTTGACAATAAAGTGAATTACTTCCGCAAGCAAGTCAACCAGAAGATAGCTAATAATATTGTAATCAGTGTGGCTTCCTAATTTGGCTATTCCAAATGAGCAAATACTTACCTGAATATGAAAGCTAGTATATATCCATTTCTGTATCTTTTTGGATGAAATAATTTATTCAAGTCTCTGCACAGGTATTCTTTAGTTGAAAGAATAATTAATGTAATTCCTAGTGTTACTTCAATTAGGAGCATAGCCATTTAAATTAATTAGCAAAAGCAAAATAACTGTCCTGTTTTCTTGTTTTCTGCAGTCTTGGTTACACATCAGTCTTGACTCTTACATTGTGAGCTCCTTGAAGGCAAGAACCAATCCTAGATTATTTATTTTTTTCTCTCCATTACAGAAACTAGTATTTTGTAAGCACCTAACAAAAGTTCCTAGAAATACATCACTGGAGTAGAAAGACCCACATTCCATTTAGGAAAAGCATTTCCAGCTCCCGCTTTCCTACATAATAGCAGCATTCAGACTCCCACTGGAGAAGGAAATGGGGAAGTGCAGCTGAGTTTTTCAAAAGTTTTACGACTGTATGTGGATAAAGAAAAAGACAAGGTGAAAGTGACATTATAAACATATTGGCTGTTTCATTCTTGGATGAATAATGGCATATAACCCACTTGGGTAATTTCAGTCAGCATCATTTTCTCTGAATACAAAGGACAAAAACTCATATTCCTACAAACCTTTGAAATGCATTAGAGACCCTAAGTATATTTCTTCAGCAACGTCTAGGAGCTGTATTTAGTTTTGGGGATGCTGCTAGCTCATTTGATAGCTTCATGCTGAGACAAAGAGCAAGGGTTTTAGGCTGGGAGAAGCAAGACAAAGACATTTGGAAGTTCACAAAGAAAATGCTGAAAATATCTCACAGTAATAATAAATATTCATTTATGTATAAACTTCTTGCTTACAATCTAGGAGTGTCACCTTTATGCTTTATAGAACTGGATCACAGGTGTAAAATATACCTTTAAAAACTTTTACATAATGACAGGATATCAAGTTTCTAAATATAACTATGGTAGCAGCATTGAAATTTTGTGTTGCTGGTGCCTTCTCCCCATAAATGTATGGTATCATGTATAAAAAAACGGAACCTGATATAAAAAATTATCTTGCCTTGTGCTCAAGTGAGACTCACCCATTTCCAATGCATATGCACCACTTGAATCTGAGACAGTGTTATGACAGTGTGTATGTTTGTGAGTTACTTGAAATTTTGTATACCTTGCAATACACCCATTACAAATTTTCTCTTGGGTCAATAGCTATAAGGTCCTTTAAAAGAACCAATAGAGATGGCAACACTACTACATTAAAATGTCATAGTCAAAAGGAAAAATTTCTGTTTTTAAAACAAATTTTTCCTAAAATATGCCTTAGTGCAATGTGGTTTTTTAAATTAGCTGTTTCTTCTGCGAAAGCTGTGTATGAACTGCTGGAACTTATTCTATGACAAACTCTGTAGAGTCAACAAGGAAGAGATTCTGGGGACAGATCAGAATGATTCTAGTTTTACCTGATGATTAACCTATAATTCTTATCAATCGATGGGAGATTTACATGAAGTTCATAGAATCAAATGAAATTTAAATGCCTTTCTATAGTGGCTTCTGAAAGAACACGTATATGAAAGGATATGCTGATACATAAGGATTCTCAAAAATATTTATGCAATACGCAAAACTGTACAGCAATTAGGATCAGTTCTTTATTTATTTATGTTTGCTTATTTATTTTTGGCACTAGAGCTTGAACTCGTG
The DNA here is from genome assembly GCA_004027295.1 of Dolichotis patagonum. NCBI lineage: Eukaryota > Metazoa > Chordata > Mammalia > Rodentia > Caviidae > Dolichotis > Dolichotis patagonum. The sequence continues at coordinate 33,963 of PVJX010002864.1, read as the reverse complement.
ACCTCCCACTTGCCAGGCAGGTGTTTGTGCTCCTGAGCTATATCCCTGACCCTTGGATCAGCTATTTTTTATGAGCTTATGTTTATGACTCTTTAGAATTATACCTTTTGAATCTTAATAACCAAAATACAGCATGCTTTCATTCTTTTTGTGTTTTCTCTTTCTTTACCTTTTTAAAAAAATGTTGCCGGGGATGGAACCTAGGGTCTTGCACCTGCTAAGCAAGTTCCCTAATCTTTTCTTTTAAAAAAATAAATATTACAATAATTACAAACATTCTACTCAGCAAACCACCTATGATCACCAAAGTGGAGTTGTATTTTCAATATGACAGCTTGTTTTTCCATTAACTCATCTAGTTATAAATTACTTGGTATTTTTTGCCTTCTACAATGGTAAATACACTGCAATTTTTCAAGAGAAAACATCTTAAGTATTGCCAAAAAATGAGAGTCTTGGAAACCTAAGTGATTTTTCAATGCAATATATTATGTTTTTTAAAGTGAAAGTCATAATTCAAGTGTTACATTAGAGAACAAAACTCTGCCATTGTAACACAAATTACATATTTGGAGTTATGCACTGCCACAGGCATGTCTTGATCCCATAATAACTCATTAAAGATGTATTCTGGTATCTATTTTTCATTGTTGATTAGTATTTTAAAAGTTCTTCATATCCAAAAATTCTAACATGTTCCATAAACACCTCTAAAGAGTAACGCAATGCCATAGGCATTTTAAAGCCAATTGAAATTAAACGATATGAGTCTTACTATTTCTTTGTCTCCCTCGAGGATTTGGATTGCTCCTAAATTGAATAGATCTAAGCTAACAATATTTCAGGACAGAAAAGAGGAACAAAAGTAGTTACTGAAGGAAGGCAAATGTGGACTTGAATCAGCTTTGCTACTGTTGATCTGGGTACTGTTAGACATTAGTCTATTTAAGTCCCAACTCCTCACCTGCAAAGTGAGGATAATAATATTGCCTATCTTAAAGGACTGCACTCATTCACGCCTAATGCGCTCAACGCAGGACTTAGCAGAGTACACACATTAAACACATGTTAGCTGGTGTCATGTGACCTTCCAAGGCAGCCTAGAATATTAATTTGTTTGTGGTGGGATTTGGTCCAGAGTATATTCAGGAGTAAGAGACTGATTTTTTTTTTTGAAACTAAGGTTTATAGGTTCTTATTTTTTTCCAAAACAAATTCTTTTTTATTTGAATAGCAAAGCAATGGCCTAGGATCTTAAAGCCACTAGTAATATTATTCAGCTTTTATTGTATCACGGTAAAGACATAGCACAATCATACTGCACATTTTCATAATACCTTACAGGGCTCAGAGTGCTACTTCACGGCACACTAGCAAGAATTCTATGACCTAAGTCAATCAAACAGCATCTCCAGCCAATCCTTGATGAAGGTTGAATGACAGAAGTTAGTTACTTGAAAGAACACACAGGGCTGGCCACAGATGTCGCCAGCATGAGACACAGTCTTTCTCAGGACTCTATTTTCACCGACACCCTCCCTCTTCTCATGAACTACAGCAATTCTCTAGTTATGGGGCAGTAAAAAGTAACCTATGGTGTTCACTAATATTCTTCTACTATAGTTAATTTACTGGAATTGCAAATCTCCATTCTGGAGAATTTCTGTGGTCATTTATGACGAGTTTGAAAGCTGATTAGATTCAGAACACTTTTACTGAAAATAGTTCACCATGCTTGCCCCTATGGGGAGATCAAAGCAAGCTTTTAGAGATCGCTCTTGAAGAGTTTAGAAGCCAAAAGGAAAACCTGCCAAAAGGCAACAGAAAGCCCCCCAAAAAAGAAAACAAAAAACTCAAAAGTATAGGACAGATTAAAAAAAAAAAAAAAAGACAGGAAGAAAGGACTAATGAAGACTAGGAATAAGAAGCAATCTTACAAGTGAGTGGAACTGGAAAAGAAATAATAAAAAAAATCCATCTTAATAACAGAATCACCGTATTATTTAGAACCTTAGAATGAACCCACAGAGATAAAAACTATAGTTGGAATATAGAACTACCAACCAAACTTTTGTGTAATACAAAAATATATATGTTGATAATTATTTTTGAATTCTGTTCATCAAATAAATTCTAATGTACATAAATATATCAGTAAGAATTATTATCTACAGGCTTTGTCAAAATTAAATATTTTGGTATATTATAAATGTTCCAATTATATGACATTGCTTATACAATTTTAATTTGTGGCAATTTAAGATACCAAGACTGCATTTGAGAAAACTTTGTCTGCTTATAACTATTATCCTTGTCAAAGTGGTTTTGGAGGAGGGAAATTTCTCAAACTATATTTCTAATGAGTATTATAACATTTAAAACTGTAAAATATCTCTGCGCTTATACAAATCTCTTAGCTGAATCCAAAACCTGTTTATATTCCATAGTTCAAGGGAATAGTAGGCATTTTCTTTTCAAGCAAGGTACATAACTGTGGAGTAATTTGTTTCCCATGATGCATATTTTAAGAAGTATTCACATGATGTTATTTTGTTTCTGGCACTAAGTCTACTGGAATAATGTATTCAAATCTTTTCTATAATAATTTCTCTCCCCTTCTAAATGATTTTGGATGCCTGATTGAAGCATATTTAACACACACACATGCATACACACACACATATATAGATAACTTTTAAATGTACCGCGAAGTTTTGCAATAGTAAACATTAATAACAGATTTCAATGGAAATATTTTAATTTTGTCACATGCCATTCTTCTCACTAATCTTAGGCTGAATAAAATCACTTTTATTTTTCTTGCAGCAGTATTACTTTGTGGTTAAAACAGGGCACCAAGACAAATTCCTGTGCTACTCTGTCTATGTCATATACTCTGCTTTATAGATCAACTCAGATTGTCTACTAATTTGAAAAGTCATTTTCTAAACATATAAAAAAATCTGGAAATTGTATCATCACCAATTGTTAATGAAGGAGTTAAAAAATAAATAGCAATAGGATTAGAAGTGTATTTATGAGTAATCAATTAGGAAGGGTAAATCTAAAAGTGTGTCATCCATGTTGGATATTCAAAGCGAATACCATAGTTCATTACTTAATGAACATGGTTACAGCAGGTCCTGAAGCTTGTAATATGTGTATACAGAGAGATGAGTATATGAATAGCTATTACTTATCGAGAGATTTGGCTTAATGTGAAAAGTAAACAGTCAGGAATCATTATCCCTTAAAATGTATTTATTTTCATCAATTATCCAATGAGCTTAGTAATTACAGGGAAGCAAAAAGGCCATTGCTAATTCATGCCTGTAAGTATGGTATTCTCAATTGAATCAACTGGTTTTAAGTTATCAAACACTAATGGTGTTAGAAACTTGGAGTCTCTTGTGGCCCAAATCAATGCAACAAACACAGTGAGAAAGCCAGCGTTCCCTCTGATCCCCAGAGCTTTTACCCTGAGACCTACGAAATTTTTTGAAAAGCACATTAGCATCAAGGTAAGGAGGGTTTTTCAGTGGTAATGAATTCTGAACTGATTTTTAAATCACCTTTGGAAAATAAGGATACATTTTCATGTACATCTTAGTAGCAATTATTATCTTGGTAATGGCATAAGAAATATAAGAAGTAGTTAGCAGTCAAAATAGCTTGTAGAAAACATAAACCGTGTCTCTTAACATTTATACAAAATTATCGGGCTAATCAGAGGTAATCAAATGGTCAACTGGTGGAACATACATTTCTGCTAGTTCTGGAGTATACAGGACGAGACTGAAATTTCAAGTAAAATATTAGAAGGACTCTTTGTTCAGAAAAAAAAAGAGTTTAAGAATGATCTGCGATGCTGAATATCTCCTTAAAAGGTGTCTAGTATTTGGGGATGACTGACATCACACAATGACATTTTCAAAGGCCCTTCTCCTCACTGTAGGGCTGTGTAGCAGGGTCTGTGTTTCGCCAGCACAAAGAAATCACATTCTTGAAATGCCTCATTAGGCATCTGTCAGCACAGTATTGTCTTTAGAAAGCCCAGTATCTGCTTTCTGACTCCTTGCCATGTCTTCTCCATGGCTATGAAGAGAGACGTTCTCCTTTATGTTTTAAAGAGCTGTGGAAATCTAGAGTTTCCCAAACTCTAGAGTTTAGGGAGATTTGTTGACTGTCTATAAAACAGGCAAGTGATTCAAAATTTAATGGCTACATGTCATTCTCATTTTCCCTATTTTTGCTCTAAGTTTCCCTGACAAAATATATTATTGTATGAAAATAACTAGTTTTCTCTTATAAATTCAATAGAACTTTATCATAGAAAGTTTGAAAAACTGAAAATGATAGATGCAAAAAATATATCCTCCTTGTTTGGAGACGGCTACTCATGACATTTAGATATCTGTCACAGTTTTACAATTTCCAAAGCCTGAGTTCTGAGTGAAATCTGGATGATCCAAGTAGGAATCTCTCGTGTAGGAGCACTTAGGGAGAATGAGTGCTGTGGTATGGCCTAAGTCTTGACTATGTTTCGCTATGGGACATGTGGCTTGTTCTTTAACATTTCCAACCACTGTCTTATCTACATTTACTGACCCAGATTATTTAGTCGTATCTGGACTTCATTTCTGCTTGTCCACGAATGAGGACCCGAGCACAATAAAATCAAAGCAGACACGTCGATGGTGGGGCTTGGGTTAGAGCACTAGGCTAGTAGGAGGAAAGCCTACATATTTAAGACTCAGAAAATATTAATAAGTGCAACCACAGTTTCCAAAAATGTGGGGAAGCCAGACTAGGAATCTGGGGGTAAGAAAGAAACTAATAAAATAACAGATATATGGAAATCCAGTCAGGATCTGAGAATAATAGTTAAGTTGAAAAAGGCTTCAGTAACTCCTATTCATGATGACAATTTCTAACTTAGCATTCAAACTCCTACAGTGAATTACCTTGTCTGACAGGGAGGTTTTCAAGTTTCTGCTGACTGACAAACAGTGCCAATTCCACTCAATTCTACTTAGCTAACTCGATGGAATTTTACACATACATTATCTTGAGACCCAAACTCTGTGCCCTCAGAAACTGCTTTCATTTGTTCTTCACTCTTTCTGGGATGCAGCTGCTTCTTTACTCTCAGTCTCAGATATTGTAACCCAAAGAGCAGAAGTAGCACTTCTGAGTGATGCGAACCTCCATCTATAGAAAGTAGGAGTCAGGAGGGAAACCAGGTGTGAATCACTTTTGCAAACTCTCTGCAGAAAGAGAAACTCCCTATGCAGAGAGGACGCTCCTGCTGAATGACCTGCTGTGCCCCTTGCAGACAAATTTCCAAGTCATAGTCAGTACCAGATCTCTCTTTGCTCTTTGCAGCTTCCCTCATCTTTCTTTCCCCTTTATTCTTACTCTCATGGGCTTGCACTCCCAAATAAAATAGAACGTTAATCCCCGCTTCAGGCTCTGTTTTCTAGAGCAGAGATTCTCGAATTTTAATGTGAGTGCAAATCACATGGGGATCTTATAAAATAAAATACAGATTCTGTATTAGACATCTAAAATGAGAATTGAAATTCTGCATTTCCAAATGATGCTTTCCTATTGGTCCTTCACACTGTAAGGTGTAGGAAACCCAAAATAAACTGACCTCAACACCACTACAATATAAATTCCTTGAGAGTTGAGATTCTGTGCACATGCACGCACATGCACACACGCGCGTGCGTGCACACACCCACACACCCACCCACACACACACACACACAATTTTCCATTGTTCTATCCCCTGAATCTACAAAAATGTTTGAAATGTATAAAGTGCTTAGTAGATATTTGACTACACAATAAAAACTGAATTCTCCTAGATGGCTTCAGAAATTCCTAGTCAGGATGAAAATTTCCAAATGTAACTTTCAGAGTTTGAATTACATTCCAGTGGTGAGTTTCCTTTGTTTCTAGTGATAAGCAAGTAAACACCGAATGCCTAATATTCCTGCATGTTTCTGTCACCGAAGATCTAGGAGCTAAAGTCAAAGCTTATGAAATGGAAGAGGTGCATTTTAGAAATTGGTCGTTGATTTGGAAGCACTGAACAAAAGTAGTTCAGGACAGCTTCTGCTGGATTCTCTCACACTGCGGGGTTCCCTACTTTTAAAAGCTTGGTTGTCTCTGTCAAATGCTAGAGAGCAAAGAGAGGTATGCTTAAGAACCATTATATTTTTAACATCTCATATTTACTCATTCAGAACTCTTTTCATATAATACCTTTTATTGTAGAAGTAAATGGCAGTTTTCTGTTGAATTCTAAAATAGTGCATCATGTATAATTCATAAAAACTGTCAGGAGCATCAACATCCTCCTCTGGAATTTGTCCCATTTAAGAAATGTCACACGTTACACTTCTGTGATGGTTGCTATGCTTGCTATTGGATGTAACTGACCTTATGTTTCTGCTCCTCCCATTGCCACCAACAATCATCTGGACATTTAAGAGTTTAGCAATAGCATCAACAGCTATTCTTCTCTTGACATACTTTTATTATTGTCGTAGAGACATGGAAACAGCTGAATAAAGTTTTCACATATGGAGTTCCTAATAAAGGGATGACACTCAGCATGCTACTATACACCACTGATTTGTTTCTAAATTACTGGATCAAGGTCAGGCTCTGACACTTGAATTTTAAGGGATTTCTAAGCATCACATGAAGTGTTTTCACCTGGAACTGTCCTGTGGCAGGAATCCTATTACAGTGGTTTTTCAAGTGTGGCCCATGTCCTGGCAGCATCACCATGACAGGAGAACTTGTTAAAAATTCACCTTCTTGGGGTATGTTTTAGGCTCTATGAGTCAGAAACTCTGTAGCTTTTGTTTTAACAGGTCTTCTAGGTGATTCCAAGGCATGCCAGGGCTGGAGAACTACTTGTCTATTGACAAGGTGCTACAGAACTCAGAGATAAACTGGACACAGAATGTTCCACATAGGGATGCTTGAAAATATCAAGAATCAACCAGTGTTTTTAGAAGTAGGCTTGACCTATGGTACTAGAGAACAGGTACTTACTAAAAATACACAAGGCTTGACCCTACCCAGACCTAGTGAATCAGTGTCTGGACACAGGCTGATTGCATGTTATAGGGCACGCTACACAGATTTGAGGCCCCAAGCACAAGGTTAAATAACAGTGTATGATAACATAAGTAATATCTATGTGAAGGGACCAGAAATGACCTTTAATTTCTACATACCCTTTGAGTATTCGGAGTTGGCTGTGATGATCATGTATTACTTCTATAATCAGAAAACTACAAGGGAATCATGCTAGAAAGATGATACCATATGGGATAGGAGAAAGTCATCTCAGAGGTCTAAAAACTCAAGGGAAGGACCGGAGATGTAGCTCAGCCACAGAGTGCCTGCCTGGCAAGTGTGAGGTCCCAAAAAACAAAACAACCTCGAGAGATTTATATAAAATATAAGAAACACCAGAGCAGTCAAGGGCTCAGATTCTGGAGTAAGCCTGCCTGGTTTAAATACTAGAGGTTTACTTACTAGCTGTGTAACTTTCCTTCTAAGAATCTCAGCTTCTTCAGTTCTGAAGCAGAGATAGCAGTAACAGTATCTCTCTCATAAGATTTTTGTGAACATCTGTGATTATTTATTACAGTCTTAGCTCAGTTTTCTGTAAAGATATGAATCAATCAACTTTTCTTATAATTTAAAAAACCCTAACCATGACTCTAAGTAAAAGACAGTGCCTTTCTTCACTACTAGGAACTTTCTACCTCTTCTTGGACTCCTGTTCCTCCCATCTGCCTCTTGTCCCTTGCCATGACTCTCATTTTCCTTCCTTTGGGGACTCAATCGTATCTCAGCTTTTCTTCTCTGTCATACTCAGTGTCTTCATATTGCCCCTTCTCCTTGTGATGCCTTTGCCATCTTATTTGACCCCCAAAGGCTGCAACTCCCAGTTACCTCTGTGCATTTAAAGAATGTTTGTTGGCATAAAACAGCTATCTGTGCATGTGTGTGTGTGTGTGTGTTTACCAGCTGGGTTTTCACCAGTTATATTTTTGTCTACGATATAATTAGTGATTGGATTTCTGAAGCTATGGCAAAATAAACTCCTGAGTCTCAGATTAAGAAATAACTTAAAAAATATGCTTCCCAGATCTGTGCATGCAGGGCAGTAAGTGATACGCTACAGGACAACCCCAGCTGGGTGCTCTAGCGGCTGCTATCTGTAGATGCCAAGACCAGCTAAAGCTTTCCTTTTTCTCTCCCCAAAAGGGGGACTGGTACTTATGGAAGGGCACCACCTGACTCGATTTCTCCTAGATTTAATCAGAGAACTATAAAGCATTGATAAGTTTAGGAGGAAAAAAATCATCACCTCTCCTTTCCAGAGCAATTTTATATTGGGAAAAAACCCCCTTCAGGCTGTGTTTTCAGATTTGAACAACCATGAAAATTACCTGAAGGGCTTCTTAAAACACAGGTTGCTGGCGATCAAAGTTTCTGGTTCAGCAGGTTCAACACGAGGCTTCAAAATTGCTATTTTAAAAATAACTTCCCAGGGATACTGATGCCGCTAGCTTAGGTCCTCACTTTGAGAAATGTTGGATATTGTTGGGAGAGGAAAAGAAATATCTCCCAAAGGGCCATGTTTTGAGGCTTGATCCCCAACTCCTGGCGCTGTTGGCAGGTTGTGAAATCTTTAAGAAGTGGGGCCTAGTGGAAGGAAATTAGGCCATTGGAGCATCAGCTTAAAAGGAATATTGGGACCCTGTCCCTTCTGCCTTTCACTTTGCTTCCCCACCTCCATGAGGTGAACGGGTTTTCCCCACCACGCACTCCCACAAAGTACTATGATACCGCAGGGCCAAAGCAACAGGGCTAAGCAACTATGGCCTGAAGTTTCTGAAAACATCAGCCAAAATAAACCTTCACCTTTATTAAACTGATTGTTTTGGGTCTTTTTTACAGTCATGCAAAGATGACTAACATACTATTCCTTTAAAGAAACAACTCATAAGAACCTTGAGAATGCCACCTCTAAAAGGGGAGAAAAGTTGGTATCCGCTGTCCCAAGAGCCTTCTATATCACATCTTACTCTCTAAGCTTTTGCTGATTGCTAAACCCTTGCTCTTTTGCTGTCTCCTTTCCCTTGCTCATTGTGTGTTACTCAGATCTGCCAATTTCATGTCCATACTCAGTAAACATCAGAACCTCATCAAAGAAGAATTTGAAATTCCAATTCTTAACTTAGATTAATTACCAACTTACCAATGATTATAATTTTACCAGGAAAATTTAAAATTTAGTTCTACTGATGCCAATCTCCATATTTTTGCTAGTTTTTCCTCTCCACATATCCTCTCATGGTCAGTATCTATTCTTTTCTATTTTACAATTTCCAACTTGCAGTTTCCTCTGATGCCCATCTCCATCTACTTCTTTCAAAATATAATTTCCTAAGATTCAGTTCCTTTAAAATGTCTACAAAGTTTGACTCACACGAATACTTCACTCATTTTGTTTTCCAATGGGTAAGTGTAGTTCAGAGTTTCTGAACTTCATTTTCTTCTTTTTTCTAATAACATCGTGGCCAATTTGTCGTACTTTCATTTTGCTATTTTTCTCTAACCATGACTCCCCTCCCCTAAAAGCAGGAGTGATTAGGAGGGGAACTGGGGCTCATCAGAGGTTCTCGCTTCAGTGCCCGAGGTGCTGGGTGTATGACGCACCATGTGTGGCGGTGGTGTGGGGGGGTGGGGCTAACCATGAATGAGAAACCAAGAGAAACTTTGCTTTCTTCCTCCACGTTAAGAATCTCACACTCTCACTGCTAGTAATGACTGATAAATTTGTTTGCTACCACAGTCTCAAATCCTAAACTATGTTATTCTCTTTCCCTTTGAAAAGACATAATTACTAGGCTTCAGAAGGTAGCACAGCCAGAAGTGTAGTAGTTTTTATTTTGTTTTCATTTTTGCTTTAGCGTTCAGGAAATATAATACTGCTATGGAACAACATCTGGTCTGTTGAGTAACAAAATATAAAACATGATTTTTAAAAAAAGAAATGGATGGTTGGGTGCTACCACAAAAGTCAAGCACAGACTCTTATTACCTTGTACATAATTACCATACTAGTTTGAGCATAGAATGGATGCCAAAGATTCAGGCCAGCCAGTTTAGAGTCTCCTGCTGTGCGATGCACATTTCAGGTACATCTTAGCATTGCATCGCTGTGAGCATCAAAAGCACAGCAAGAGTCTCCATGAAGCTGGCAAATGCCAATAAACTCACAAGCTTCCTGGAGAAATTAATATTCAGCATTTGTTTTGATAAAAATAATTTATTCTATCAGACCACTGGTTGGTGCAGTTTAAGTACCTTTGTTACTGACTTTGAGTAACTTCTATGTCCAGTAAGTATACCCAGTATCTCTGGTACAAGCTGGGAAGCCAAGCCCTACTCTACGCCTTTTCTGTCACCTTAACCCTATTTCCCCCAGCCAGGAAGCTTGAGGAGGATCTGTCAGCACTTCCTACAAACCACAGGGTCCCATAGAACAGAGATTAAAAAAATAATGATACTTTATATTAGCATATATCCTACTGATTTTTACAAGAGCAATCATTCTAAAAGATTCACTCGGAATATTAAGACCCTAGAATATAATCTCATATTTCTCTCTAGTCATTCATTTGTAGTGACACTCTTATAAATCAGCTAGTGAATAAATGTCTGTCAATTCAAGACATCAGTACGTGGATCTTTAAGGCTTTTCTCTCCAAAATAGGAAGTGTGTGTGCACGTGAAAATATACATATAAAATAAAGTTTCACAAATTCTAAAACTTACCATTAAAGCATTCATTGGTATAAGTCTGTGGTATCATAAAAAGGGAGAGTCTGAAAAATGATGGGAAAAAATTCCAATTCTGTCATTTTTTAGCTATGTGGCCCCAGCAAGTCTTTCAACCTCTCTGGATGCCAATTTCTGATTTTTTTAAAAGACGATGACAATAAAATATTTCAAGTAACAGCAAGGTTTAAACAATGACAAGGTCAATACAGGCCTTTCCCCTTTTGCCTGAACCTTTTCAACAAGGCTAGGCATATAGACTGTTGTAGTCAGGGATCGCAAGGAGAACAATTAGAGACACATAATTTATGGTATTTTTTTATGATAGACACCCAGAGTCAAATACAGGAAGTGCAGGAAATCCGTCCACACACTAAAGACCTAGAGAATCCAGCCAAGAGCCTGAATCCCACAGTAATGTTCTGCATGAGTCCCCCTGAAGACCTAAAGCCCATGGCAATGCCTCCCACTAATCCAACTGGAGTCCTGAGTCCCCAACGATGACACATGCAAGTCTATTTCATGGATCTACCCTGGGAAGGCCCAAAGGTGAGTGGTGGAAGCTAGAAAGTGTGTATCAGAGGGTGAAGGATCTGTGCCAGTAGGTTGAGGGTTCTGCCCTGGAGCTAAGAAGTGAAGCTCAAAATGAGGACCAAGACTCCTCCAAAAAGTACCACAGCCATTTTCAGTGACAATGAGGTCTTGACCTCTTCTGATGATGAGAACAGCTGAGTCCATATCAGGAAGCCACTGTGACAAGCTTCTCTTGGAGACTGAACAGCACACATTTTCCCCTCCGATGCGAATGGCTGAGTTCATATCAGGGAAGCTGGACTGATAAGTTCCTCCAGGAGAACCAACAGCTCCAAAAGAAGCAAGAGCTCCAAACAACAACGCTTAGGAGAACCCACAATGCTATTCTTTTCCTCTCCACTTCTTCATTTCATTTATTTATCATTTCTGGTATCAGCGATTGAACGCAAGACCTTGTGCATGCCACACAGGCACTTGTGCTGCTGAGCTAAATCCTTGGTTCCACTTCTCCTTTTTATGCTGGCAAGAGTCCTCAGGTGGACCCTCTACACTCAGCGCCATGCTAATTCAGTTCAGCTGGTGTTTAAATTGACTGTCACTTTTCAATCCACCACATAGACCTTTCTTCTTCTGCCTAGTTAATGTCTTTGTCACATGAGTGATTAGCTAAGAAAACAACCACAAACATTTCATCTCCGGGTGACTGAGATTTTCCTGATTGTAATCCTCAACTGTACATTTTCCCACCCGGAACTCATCAATCTTCCTAATAAGTCTAAGGTGCCACCACTTGTGGATACCCTGAACTTCAGATCCAGTGTGGTCATAGTCTGAAAAATATCATCTTCAGTTTTCTGATTTTTTTCCTTTGACAATATCATATACATAAAGTGTTTGACATATAATCAGTTGTCAGTAATCACAATGTTTTATTACAGCCCTTCTATAAATAGGGCTTTGAGTACAATTTATGAGGGGCATAAGGATGAGTAAAATGCATTTTCTCCATGGGCATCTTCTAAATATGGTAGTGACTCCATATACTCATGACATTTAAATCATATTTTTGTTAAGTTTTTCTAACTCCAATACGGATAAGCTAATTTTGGAATTATCAGTGAACTGTGAATCCACAAACTGCCTGAATGTGAGCCTGGTAGTCATATATTCATAAAAATCATAGTGTCCAACTGTAATATGCACACTAATTTTGAAGACTTAGTTGAGATGGCTTTGTCTCCATGAAGTTTCTCTGAATTTTTCATCAGAAATAGTCTTTATTCTCTGTGCTCTACCTTGACTAAAAAGATACCCAAGTATGCACTGAGAAATCTGTTAGAATTGCACAGTGAACAAATGCGTCAGTATTTTAGAGAATTTATTATCCGAACCCTAAATGCCCTTAGTATAGAAAGTCATAAACAAGACAGACTATTGTCTAGGTTTTTAGAAATTTTACCTATGCTAACAAGTGAAAATCAGGAAGTAATAAAGGTAAATTTATATGAAATATTCTTTTCAAGAGTTGTCAGTGGAAACTAACATTTTGTTAACAACTTATTTTTGTGGGAGAGGCAGCGCTGCCAATGTCCATGGTGTAAATATTCTGCCCATAGCTGATTTTTAACTAGCAACATGTTATTTGATGTAAATCTGGGAAGAAACACACATAATTGTCTCTCTCAAGCTGGTAAGAGCTAATTCCACCGCAGCCTTCCCAGTTATATTTCTCTTTAACTTTTGATGAAGAATGATGGTGTTATAGCATGTCTGGGGGGAAGGCAGAATAGCAATAAGGATCTATAAGGCAACCAAAATCCTCAGTGCTCCCTCTGGGGTTCAGTTTTGGGGACAAGTGCACCTCCAAGTTACACCCTCCATCTGATCTAGTGTAACCTGTAAATCTAAGAATCACTTAGAAAACAAAAAGAAAGCCACTGTCTCCTTTTGGGCCACTGATAAAAATGTTTGGAACACTTGATCCATGATAAATTACTGTCATTTGGACCATATGATGCAAATTTAGTGTCCCTGAATCTTTCAGAAACTACACAATTAAGGGTTAGGATACATGTATCATTAAGGCAATTTTGCTGTTGTGTGAACATCGAAGAGCGTACTTCCACAAACCTAGAAGGCACAGGCCAGTCACTCAGTGTGGCTGCCTGATCTAATCAAGGGTTGCCGTAAAAAGGTGTGAGACTGCTGTCAAAATAACATGGCAGAGAACTTTATAGTAAACAAATAGAAGGAATATACTGTAAAATAATGATAGAAGTATAAATAGTAAGTGATAAACCAGTCACAGAGTCACGTTTGATTATTATCAAGTATCACATCTGTAACTGCATGTGCTATACCTTTTTTCTATGACAGGCAGTGTAATAGGGTTGTTTACACCAGCATCACCACAGACATGTAAATTCCATATCACGCTACAATGGGGCAATGGCTATTTCACTAGGAGGCAAGAATTTTCCAATTCCATGTTTTATGGGACCACTGACACAGAAACAGACACTGACCAAAAATGGCATGATGTGACATGTGACCGTACATGGGAAAGACTGAAGCCAACAATTTATTAGGATGTTTTGTTTCTCCACAGTATGCTAAGTTCTCCAGCTATAAGTTACAGCTCATTAGTTAAGCCATCATTTGCTTATCAAAAATCAATGTGCTTTTTTGCTTTTAATGCAGAGTATATTGGAATAAAAAGAAAAAAAATTAGCATGATTCTGACCACTTATGCAAATTACTAAGGGCTCAAGGGCCCATAGCTAGGAATGAATCAGATCTGAAGACATGAGACCATTAACAAAAATGCAGTGTAAGAGCCCAGACCCGGAACACATCTCTATCAGATGCATCACCACCCTGACATCTTTCAACTTGGCTTGAGTTGGGTAAGTAATCACCCTGTGGGGTTCCTGGGTTTATTTTTAAGGATAATGTAGACAAAATTCAGCTTAGTACAGCACAAACTCTATCTGTGGCATTTCATGACACTAGAAAATCCCAAGAAAAGCTCCTTGGAATAACTTAGAGAGGTAGCAAGGTTAAAAATAAGCTTATTTTCTAAGTTTAGGTTTGAACAACTTAGGAAGACATCCTCCCAGGAAGGAATATAGAAATTATTTTGGTGACAACCATGTATTTTAGAATGTAAGGGGAGTTATTTAGGATCTCATTCTGCATTTTCAGAATCTGGTGTCATTTTAAGCTACACATATATGAGTCAGGAACTTTAATCACAGCTAGCTGGATTATTTTTCCATGTTCCCAGCTGTACAACTGCCACACCAGAGTGTGGTCTGGCATGATTCTCTGTAACTGGCACTGTCAACTAACAAGGGACAGAAAGAAGGCTGGGCTGCACTCCGAAGGAGCAGCAGCTGTAAAAGGACAGGGCAGCTGGCACAGCGCCTGGTGGAGAGGGCGGATGTGCCTACCCAGCTGGCGCCTACAGGGGCCTGTTCGTGCTCTGCCATCCTTATCGAAGCTTTCCTGGGAGCCCTTGGAAGGTATACACACAGCAAAAGCCTAGACATTTAGATTGATTTTCAGTTATTCCTTTTCAAACAGAAGCACAAACAATATTATGCATTTGCTATCAAAACTTAAAATACTGGCACTTGGCACGAAGAAGTTGTGATGCACTTGGCTCTTCAAACTGCCAATGGCTCCAGGCAGGTTTGAACTCTACCATTTAAATGAAAAGAAAATTAAGACTCTTTGAATTCTCTTTTCTAGGATGTCCTAAGAAGTTAGCTGCAGAAATCATCCAGTAACTAAAACATTCCTGAATGTTGGAAAGGAAACTTTAGTGGATGTTTGTCTCTCCCATTACCTCACCATTCTCTGGAAGCCCAGAACCTAAACTTTAGATCTCTCTGAAGAATTCTGCACCTTAGGAGTTTTGGTAGAAGGCAATGCTTGTTCCCAAAAAGCCCAGATGGCTAGTTTTACTTTCTCAGCATTCCTTGAGGCTAAAACAAGAGTATAGACTTAGGTCCAGCCAATGAGACATATCTTGCCTTTCCTTCCTGGAAGACCACCTGCTAAAAGTAATAGCAGCAGCTGCAGGATAAAGACCAGCAAGGCCTGTCCTTGGTGGCTATTCCTTAGGGACAGCGACAGTGCTGCTTTCAGGAGATGGAGTCATAGCACGAACCTAGGTTTGCTTTCCAGCTTCCTCACTGCCCTTGGCGCCATTCAATGTCTGGAATCCAGTTCTTCAAGCTTCTTAGTGATTCTGTGAGCACTTCAACGTCTTTCCAACAAAGCTCTCTACTATTACAAACAGCCAGCCTGGGCCAGGGGTAGTAACTAAACATTCTGATGATTATACAAATAAATTACAGTCAAATAATGTACTTCTCAGAGATGGCCAGACTGTAAAAAGTTATACAGTAACTTCTATTTTCTTCTGAATGGGTTTACATCTGCAACCATATTGTAAAAGTAAAATGGCAGCCTGGTCACTATTTCTAGGCTTTTCTGGAGGTTTCCTGTCCTTGAGTTCACTAGAACTAGCCCAAGGATATTTCACTTTATCCTCTCTTCCTTATTCTCCCAACTTCTCATTTTTAAGAGTCGGCTTTTCATTCAAGTAAATAAAGAATAAAAATTAACTTAGTGATTCTTGAATCCCGTCTCTAAGGGTCGGCCATTACTCCACAGTTCCACTCTTATGTGAGGCCAGAGTCCAAGCCTATCATCTGTGTTTAACTTCTGGTTTCCCCTCAATGTCCACCAGAATGTTGTTTACTATGAAATTTAAGTTGTAGAAGTGATTCTTCCACCTCTATTCAAAGCAGACACTTCATAAATATAAATCCATGATAATTCTAATGATTCTACTTAATGCTTCAGACACTAGCCCCTCTATATTTCTAGTTCCTCCATTTATCACTTGGGAATTTCTGTATAAAGCTAATAGAATCTCCAGACATACAGGAAACCTTAAAAAAATCCAAGAAATTTACCATCAAACTAAAATAATGATTAGCAGCAATATAGAATATAGAACAAACAAACAAACAAACAAACAAAGCAAAGTGTGTATAAAAATTATTCCCATGTGTTTGAAACAGCTCTAGAATGAGACTGTGGAATCAGCCAGGTATAAGCTCTTGCAGACAAGCCCATTTTTATATGCAGGTGGACTAGCTCATCCTCCCCCCCCAAGATGGAAATGTTGGCAAAGTTGCCAGTCTCACCAATGCATACTGACCTGTTTGCCTAATCATATTTTCTAAAGCAGACAGATTTGCTTTCAACCAACAGCTCCAATGCCCATTGGCTAGGTCCACATCAGCAAATGCAACTATATACTTGCTACCAACCAGGTTAGTAAAAAATCTGTTTGTGAAGGTGGGACTTTGAGAGGATGGTTTGAATAAGGTCCTCTAAAGTTCTAAGTGATATCATTAGCGCAGGAAAAAGTTTTTATGATTGGTCCATAATTTCCTGTCTTCTTACAGATTTTCTTTGCTGCATTTTGTCATACAGTGTTTGTAGTTATGGAGGAGAAATAAATGACATCCACTACCTCAGTTTCTTCTGGATTGGTGGTGTGGACAGTGTTAAGTCCACACACTCACTGCCTCTCAAATGAATTTTTGTGTGAGAAATGCCTATTTTGTGTTGTGTGCAAGCGAAATGTTTCTTTCATTGAGGGGATATTTCTTTTTTTCTTCAATAATAAGAATCACAGAACTGATACATGTTCCCGTTTCATTTGTCTAGTGGGAAATTCAGATGCAAAAGTGAAACTCAAAGAGAACTATGAAAGAACTTATAGTTTGATTATATTTTTCCCTGGTTTTACTTATTTTATGGTACATAAATATGTATGTTTATATATGCAAATAAATAAAGTAGTGATTTTTACTATAGTTCAGTTTACATTTTATTTATTCATGCCGTAAGCTGCTGCAAAAGCTTTGTCAAATGGAAAGAATGCATTAATATGCAAACAGATGAATAAAGGTGGGTTTATAGTAAATTGTGCTGAACTTTAGTCATTATCAATATTAAGTTATTTAATGCATACTTAGTGTATGTAAGGCATGTAATCAGTGAGAAGATGTAAGAACCCTAAGGCAAAACCTTTGAACTCAAAAGTCTTGAAATTTGAGATAACAGGTTGCTAACAGTGTAATAATAAAATAATAAAATTTATTGTATCATGTATGTACAAATTATAATAAAATATGATAAATATGGAATGGTGAGATAGGAAGATCATGTAGTAGTATCTTTTCTGCTTGAAAGTATGAAATTAAAACAGTTGATGCCTAGCCAGGTGGGGTGGTACATGCCTATAATTTCAGCACTCCAGAGGATGAGGCAGGAGGATTACTGCAAGTTGGGAGTCCATCCTGGGTTATAAGGTGAGTTCAAGACCAGCCTAAACTGCATAGTGAGACCTTGTCTCAAAAAGACCAAAAAACAAACAAAACCAGATTATGCATCTTTACAACCACTCTCCAAAAGTGCAACTCCTCTCTTACTAAAAATCTCTGCTGTAACCAGCAAGGCCCAGATTACTCCCCTGTCCCTTTCTATGCCACTATGATTTTGTTTAAAAAAAAAAAAAACCACATTTCATGAAGATTTGTTAGTGTAAACGTCATTTTTATAGGACCACAAAGCGCATGAGCTTTCTAATTCTTTTTCCCATGACTCAGAAATAAGTTTTACTCACAATTCAGAAAGAACACACACACATGCACACACACATGCACATATATACATACATACACAGAAATACCTGACACATTTTTTGAAACACTTCATTTCTTCTAGATGTGATATTTTCCTTTGTTTTGTCCAACTTCATTTACTAAAACATATTCATTATGACCCACTAAATTTAACTTAGTATAAATAACAATATTTTGAGGAAAAGGGAAGTTCGACTTTCAAGGGGCAGATGTTTTAATTTTCTAATGGAAAACGATTCTTTGAAAGATCAAAGGAGACTGTGATGGATGATGATACAGCATACTGCTTCGGATGGATGGTACGGAATTACAGCTTCTTATCTACTAAGTATTTGCTCAGCAATCCAAAATATGTAGATTTATGATTCATGAAACTCTCCTTCACGGGAAAATACATCTCCAAGTTGTATTCTCAGTAGGAACACATCAACCCACATATGTAAATCAAATTCCCGGTGCCTTTAGTATTAGCATTTCTGGATTCTAAATATGAGCTTGGTTTATAATTCAGCTTCTCTCTAGCTTTAGTTATAATAAAATATAAAAGTAAATATATACATACCATATATTTCAGTGATTATAAAAGCTGTACCATTACTAACCAGAGATGACCTTAATGTTATACTTCTACCAAAAAATGTTATTTAGGAAATAAAATGAAAAGAACTCTTTTATTAAATGTGACAATGGTTAATCACCTAACTTAAAGAATTTAGAAAATAAAGTATGTTATGATCATTGTTATTATTGTATTACTGAGCATTGAACACAGGGCCTTCACAAGGAGCTACATTCTCAGTCTTACATATGCATGTGTATGTATGTATGTAAATGTTGTAGTCAGGAGTTGCAAGAACAAAACTCACATATAGGACACATAATTTTTAGTAATATTTATAATGTCAAGGAGTCAAATACAAACAAACTACAGGAAATCTGTCCACAACACCGAGACCTAGAAAATCCATCCAAAGGCCTGAATCCCATGGCAATAACCTGCATGAGTTTAGTTGAAAACGTAGAGCCCATGAGAATGATTCACTCAAGTCTATTTCATGGATCTGCACTAGAAAGGCCCAAAAGTCTGTGGTGGAAGCTAGAAAGTCTATGCCAATTGGGTAAAGGATCTGTACCAGTAGGTTGAGGGTTCTGTACTGGAGCCAAGAAGTGATGCTCAAAATAAGGATCAGGAGTCCCCTGAAAAGTATCACAGCCATCCTCAGTGACAATGAGGTCCTGCGCTCCTCTGACGATGAAAACAGCCAAGTACATATTAGGAAGCCAGCATGACAAGCTTCTCCTGGAGATTAAACAGCATGCATCTTCCCCTCTGGAGCCAGGAAGCGATGCTCAAAGTGAGGACCAAACCTCCCTCAAGTGAATTCCAGCCATTCTCAGCAACAAGGTCTTGAGCTCTTCTGATGATAACAGCTAAGATCGTATCCGGGAAGCCAGCATGACAAGCTCCTCGAAGAGAACCAACAGCTCCACACAACAACACTTAGGAGAACTCACAATGCCCCTCTGCCTCTCCAGGTCTCCTTTTTATGCTGGCAACGGTTCTCAGGTGGGCCACCCATGCTCCGTGCCATGCTGATTCAGCTGGTATTTAAATTGACCACCAGTTACCAACCCACTACAGTATGTATTTATTTACTTTTGAGACCAAATCTCTCTAAATTGTCCAGGCTGGGTTTGAACTTGTGATGCTCCTGCCTTAG
The DNA here is from genome assembly GCA_004027295.1 of Dolichotis patagonum. Classification (NCBI taxonomy): domain Eukaryota; kingdom Metazoa; phylum Chordata; class Mammalia; order Rodentia; family Caviidae; genus Dolichotis; species Dolichotis patagonum. The sequence continues at coordinate 14,093 of PVJX010002864.1, read as the reverse complement.
CTTCTCAGTGTTAGGATTATAGGCTTGTGATACCATACCCAGCCACTGCTATTATTAACGTCTGCGCAAACATAATCAACATTGTGAATGGAAACATTTCCAATTTACCAACATAATCCTAAAGGTTTATTTAGTCCAGAAATAACTTGCCTGGGCCTCAACATTCCCTAGGAGAAGATTAAGAAAGTTGTAGCCTTTTTACCATGTCAGCTCTAAGGTAATACTTCATTCTTCCTGTGTATTTGCAGTGCTAGATCTCTCTGGACAGATGGTCCTACCTTTAGCAAATAGTTGTATTCTAACTGGAATCAGATCACATTAACTTCCCAACCTACTAATTAATATCCAACCAAATTAGAGCTTGGTGAGTTTCTGGCAGGCTTGTGACACTGTGCCCAAAGCCTGCAATTTTAACTAATTATAGAAATCCTGGGCAGGAAGCCTTTTGAAAAGATGATCAGCCTCGTTCCATTTTTTTTGATACTCTAAAAACCACACCAAACTAAGAATTCTCTCTTCGATTTTAACTTAAAGAGAGAAGGAATATTAGCATGAATCATCACACACTGTGCAACTGGAAACATATTAGGGTAATTATATGTGTGATTTGACTTAATCCTTATCTCTCAATGTAGTAGATATCATTATCTCCACTCCACATTCAATGATGTCCAATAATAGCTTGAAATCTTCCACAAGGGTAGTATTTACACTCTGGGAACTGCAATCACTACAAAGGAGAGCTTTCTTCTTCAGAGTCATTCAGTAGCATACCACTACCTATAACATCTGTATGTCATATTTCACAAATATCATAAGTGAATGTTTCTATGGATCAACTTTTTTCTTTACTTTGCAAAAACAAATAGTAAGGAAGCACAGGCATAATGTCTTGGTATTTGCTTTTCTCCTGTATTTGCCATGTACCTATGCCTGCCAGTAAACAAACTAAGAATTTTCAGAATTATCAAGATGTCACTAGAACAATACAATAAATTTTCATGTCCCTGTTATGGAGATTTCACAATTATACATGCAGCCAACCTTATTGCATCTATACATGCAGCCAACCTTATTGCATCTGAATTCTTTATTTCTCTCCAGCTAGGTTGTTTTGAAACAAAACTCAGACATCATATCATTTTATCTGTAAATTTATCAGTTTGTATTGCTCAGTGATAAGCCCATGTTTAAACACTGTAAAAATATCAGTATGGTAATTTTTAATGATAATTTTTTTGTCATATTGAGACAAGGTTTTACTATGCAGTTCAGGCTGGCCTTGAACTCACTTCGTAACTCAGGCTGAATTCAAACTTGCAGTGATCCTCCTGCTTCACCCTCCCGAGTGCTGGGATTACAGGCATGTGCCAACATGCCAGGCCTAATGATAATTTTTGATAGGCTTCTCCTTTGTTCTCTCTTACCACTTATTTGTAGAAGAAATCTAATCATTTGTCCTGTAGAATATATTACATTTTGTATCTTCCTGTTTGGTTTCTGACTCACAATGTGACATGCTACTCTTTCTTGAAAATTGGTAGTTAGACCTACAAATCTGATCAGATATGTGTCCTGTGTTTTGGCAAATATATTTCCTGAGTGAGATTGAACTTGCTACTGTGTCACATCCGAAGGTGTGCAATATCTGCTGTCTCCTTGTTTGTAATTAGTTGGTTTGGCATTGCCAGCTAATCCATCTCCTGCGAAGACTCCACATCAACTTTTCATCAGGTGGTTTGGGCAGCAATTGATGATCATTTCCTAGGTTTGTTATCTCAACTGCACAACAATGCAGCTTAATTCTTTCTTACTTCTGCAATTGTCAGCTGGAATTCTTCTGTATAGCAGATCTTTTCTTATCAACTATCTGATGGACCTGAATTTTAGTTTGTATGAGAAAGGCAAGATATACTTCTTTCACTCTATCAGCCAATTTTCAGAGAGTTTGTGCATTCACAGCCTTCAAAAGTGATCAAGAAAGGTTCTGCTTTGTTTCAGTTTTAAGTTTTGGTATCATTATGTACTCATGAATTTTAATATATTTTATGTGTTATAATACATTATACTCAGTCTCTGACTCTTTCAAATTATTTTCTGTGTCCTTTTGACATGGCCCCTATATTTTTTTCATAGCTTTCTGATTTTGCAGTATATTTGAGGCTTTTAGATGCTTCCTGACTCAGTCTAAGGTTTTGTTGGAGGAGCACAAGGGGAAATGGTTCCGCCCACCCTTTAAACTGCTCCTGGCTTACTCTGGAGAGATTCTGCACACTCTCAGAATGTAGATGAGGTACAAAGGACTGGCGGCCCGCATCTGAAATTTTATTTCTTAGAGACAAAGTTGCCAACTTATTACGGGGTCTATGGATGAGGGGTTGTCTATTACATCCTGAACGCATGCTCTGTATATAAGTACAGGATTGGGCCGATCCAGAGTGCAAAGGATGTAAAGTCTAGGTAATTTAGGGAGAAGCCCACTTTTAGGCTATGAATATGAAATTACAAACACAAAATTAGGCATGAAAGTGAATAGAGGTTGAAGGGAAAATCAGCAAATTATAAATACAAAAACATAGAAAAATACCACAAAATTCACAAAACAGTACACAACATTTTATAAATTAGCTGCCTGACTCTACCTATTTTGGCTGCTAACCCTTTGATCCCATTTTTGTATGATGATGATTTTGTGTTACCACTCTAGAGACAACAGAGACAATTCAGTCTTCCATCAGTGGCTGGCCATGATGAGAACTTGCATCTTGCCTAGGGATTGATTAGAACTAAATCATCCAGTTAAGTTTGTGTGCCTGGTACTTGAAAGAATGTCCCACAAAGAAACTTCTGTCAGAACCTTCTCTGCTGCCTGCGTACTCCCAGAGGCTACCGGGACACACACATGCCACCCTACAGACTCAGGCCTACAGAGTGGGTCAGCTGAGTGTGTGGCAGGCTCTAAGCAACCATTTGTTTCTTGTGATACTGAGCAATACCTTCTTTATACCCAGAAGCAGAGGTAGACCCATGAATAGCTCACTGAACTCTGCCTTCCTGGCCCAAAGTTATCTCCAATATCATTTAACATGAGGAAAAGTGGGGTGAAGAAAACAGTGGTCTTAATCAACCGTAGTTGAAATGTCTTATTTTAGCAAATATTACAAAAACATAGGACCATCAGGCCGCAACTTCTCAAGTATCCCCAGTAAGCTTCATAGGCTTCACAGTAATTCTTCGTCTTAAGTAAACCATCACCTCAGTGTTCAGTCTTCTCCAACTGTGAACTCAAATACATCAACTCTTCTCCTTTCTCACTTCCCCAAACACTGACAGTGTGCCTGTCTCTCTCTGAGCACCCATTGCGTATACACAGAAGCCAATGCAGTACTTTCCATGCCTTGCACGCGTTCCCTGAATCTTCCACACAAATGCAAATGTGTCATAATTATGCACTGTCTCGAAAAGAATCCTTATGTTACAACAAATAGTAAAACCAGATGTAATTTATCTTTTATTGCATGGATGGACCTTTTCATAAATCTATAGTTTATAAGAAGCTGTTTGTGGACTAAGAATGCAGAATACCTATAAGAATATATCTTATTATTTCTGACTTCAATCTAAGAGCATTACAAGTAAAACCATCAAGCAGTCATAGCAAATGATTGCGAGCCACTGTTTTGGTTAATACCCTAGTACACTTACCGGCAAAAGTAGAAACAATGCACTTGCTTTAGTTATAATACGCTGTGTCTGTTAAGCCCCGGAGGTGCCAGCAAGTGCTTCAGGAAAATTTCCAGAACTATTATTAGATATAATACAGACTTTCCTACCTAGTTTGTAACCATGAGATCTCTGGCAGATGCCTCAGTGATTATAGTGGCAGTCATGCTTGGCATCCTGGCAGAGCCAGCCTGCCCTGGGATCAGCAGCACCAACTGGAATTTTGTGGGAGGAATTTTTATTTTTATTTTCAGATACTTCAAAGGGACAAGTCCATTCCCAATAGTGGGACTTCTAGTTAAGCCATAACTTTTCCTCATATATCCAAAATATGGAGAGGGGGAAAGGAAGGGAGTAGAGAAAAAAAAATCCAAAATAGGAGGGAGGGGAGTAGGGGACAAGGAGGGAGGGGGAGGGGAGTGGATTGGAGGGAAGGAAAAAGGAGAGGAGAGGAGGGGGAGGGGAGGAGAGGAGAGGAGGGGGAGAAAACCGCCAAACTTCAAAGCTACAACAAAATACAGACCAGGATTTGCCTTCCTGAACTCTAGATCTAGAGACTTTTTGTTAACCACTGCCCTACACTGCTTTGCAGTCTCAGTATGCTTTTAGAAACTTTTGATCCTGGGGTTGGAGGAATAATAAAATTTATATCTTTGTCAGTAAAAGAAGGAAAAATATCTGCAATTTCCCTTTCTTAAATAATTTCTAAATAGATATTACATGGGATGATGACACTGTATAGATTTTTAATATAGTTAGCAATATATATTTAGGTTTCCTATGGTTCAAAAGCAGTATTAGCTTGAACACAAAAACGGTAGATCAGCAATACTGGAAAATAACTTCTTGAATAGATCATGTATAAAATATGATAAAAATTTCAATTATGCAAGATGAATAAGTTCGAGAGATTTTCTGAACACCATCATATCTTTAGTTAATAGGGTTTTTTTGTATTTTTAACATTTATTAAGATGTATTTTTTAACACAATAAAAACAAATTAAAACAGTTAAAAAATCTAAGTATACCCAACTGTTGAGAAATAATTCAGTATTCTGACTAAATATAAAGAGACACAGATTCTAAGGACATAAAGAATTACGGGAGCTTTTGAACCTGACTGTGTTATTATTGGTAGTTTTAGGGTAGCAGATGAGAGGCTATTTTGTGTGTATTGTAGGACTTTGAAAATAAGTAAACGTGTTGATACTATGGCTTAGCAGGATGCACACATGGGAGAAGGGAAAGGTAAACAATGGAAAGGGAAATGAGAAGATGGGTGTCACTGCCTCTAGGCCTTGTCACTGGATACTAGAACACATGCTGTAGCAACGTGTGTGTGTGTGTGTGCGCGTGTGTGTGTCTGCATGTGTGTGTATTCTTGTAGCCACTCAGAGGGCCTAGAAGCTGTGAAACTTCACTAGTGATGAGCAAACACAGTGTCCAGATATGAGTTTCTAAACACTTGAGGAATCAGGTCTCCTGGAATTGAAGAGTAAAGATAGAGCTGAAGTACCTAGGTGTCTATTGGGCTGCGCCATAGAGGCTGCAGTCAAAATGATGCAGACATATCTAAAACAACCAAGCCAACTTGGAAGGGGTCCAGCTGCTGATGAAATGGGCTTTCATTCATTTTGAGCTTCAAAATGAATAATGACAGAAATAGGTAATAATATCGAGTGAAAAGATGGTCAAAGGGTACAAGGCTTTAGTTAGGGGAATGTTTACTATACCATAGTTAATAATAACCCTGGGCTTGGTCTCCAGCACTGCAAAATAGTCACAGTAACAAAGAATTATATAATTGAAAATTGCTAAGGGAGTAGATCATAAATGTTCTTGCCACAAAAACAAGGGTCTATAGTAGACAGATAACGTTAATTAGCTCAGTATAATCATTTTTACAATGTATAGATATATAAACCATAATGTGTACACTGTAAATGTATTTAATGTTTCAATGTTTATTTATCAATTATATCATAATAAAATTTGTCATAAATAAGGTAAAATACTAGGGGAAAAAAGAAAAGGCATATGTATAAGTATATAACTATTAATTTTTTTGAAGGGAAAGAGAAGAGAAAGCAAGGTAAGTCAACTAATAAATATAAATGTAATGATAGAAATAGAAAACCAGAATTTAATTACCACATAGTAACCAATTCAGGCAACAGTCATGAGCAGAAGTTAAAACCACTTAATGAAAATTTGGGGAAACAGGATATTATGCACGCAATCTTCCAGTGTCACTGTGTAGATTACATTTGAATTGTAAAAGAAAAATGTTCCCTTAAGATGGAGTTATTTTCTTGATCTCAAAGTGCCACTGCATAAATTAAATCTGAAAAAGGAAGACATTTCTTTGCAATGGAGGGTTCATACAGAGAGTATCTTTACTTTAACACCAAGTGTAATGGAACACAGTGGACCTCCTATATCCTCTGAGAAGGATACTGAGAAGACAAAACACAGAATATGCAGATACCCTGCCAGTAATGCCTAACATGAATCTAATCATGTGGAAACTATGAAACATCCAAAATGAGGGCAGTCTGCAAAACAACTGGTCTGGACTTTAAAACAATATTAGTGTTATGTGGTCCAGCAGTAGCAACTACAACAACAGAAAACCATCCTAGAGAATTACTTAATGGAGATTAAAGTATGGCAAAAAACACACACAAAAAAACAAAAAACACAATGTGGTCTTGGATTGAATCTTAGAGTGGAAAAGAAAAAAGTGACTTAAATGATATTCCTGGAATAATCAGGGAAATATGAGTAGACTATGTTATACAACAGTACTCTATCAATACTGCTCTATCAATACTGCCAGATATTTTGCAGAGACATGCTCAGGTCTGAGGATATTCATAGTGAAGCATTTAGGGTGAAGTGTTGATATCTGCAGTAATTCTCAAATAGTGCAGCACATACATATGTGTTTATTAATGATGTATACATGTAAATACATATGTGACACATATGTCAGCATTCTACTTACCTTAGACATAAGACAGGTAATGTCTGAGTGGCAAAGTATTAAGGTTGGTAAGGTTAAGTGGTAGGATATGTGGGAATTTCTTGTGCTATCTTTTCAACTTGATATGATTTGAGATTGATCAAAATGAACAAATTAGAAGTTACAGTGTGAGACAAGGAGGTTGATTTGAAAAGCATGATTGCTAAGTGAAGAAGATGCATTGCTAGGAGATGCCCAAAGTATGATAACCACCTCCTTGAAACTGCTTTGGGGAGCAGTGGGGTTGACTGTGAACCTGCAAGGTCTACTTGGGGTAACTGGTTACATGATAAGAAAAGTAGAACTAGGAAAACATTTTAAATAACATTTTAATGTTAGCCAGATTAAGATTCAAACATCTGCATTTTTCTCCGCGAACACAGTGGTATGATAACCACCACTCTATGTCCACCTCGTGGGGCTGTTTGACCCAAAAGTCTCTTCTCTAATTTCCAGTTTAAAACTTATGAATGCATTTCATCTCTCAAGCGGTATTTTCCACTGACCTTTATTATAGCTCTATTGAACACTGATTTTTTACTAAATTCACTTTTATTTAAAAAAGATTTTTATCACCATCTGTGGCAATAATTTGTAATGTAACTACTGCATGAAAAAGTTATTCCAAAGGTTTTCCTTTGAGTTGCTTTTTAGGGATTTGATAATTGAGTGTGTTCAATGCTATCCATATGTTATAAAATTTTAGTCATCAGTCATATTCATTTGTTTTTCCAGCTTGAAGAAACAATATCTAATCTTTGTAATCAGTCTAGTTATTGACATTTCTATGTCACCCAGTTACTTTTAATTGCCTTTTTTGGGTTTTATCTACACTTTTTAATTTTTTAGATGCAAAATGACTGGAATAGGAGTTTCTAACTATTTTTATATAGGCTAAGGTCCATTTACAGTTTCATTTCTAAGACCCTGATGATGCCAGCAATCTTTTTAAAAATTTCCTAATGAAACATAACCACTGGAACAAATATAACTTTAAGGGACAAACTGTAGGACTTTTCTTGAACCAAAAATAGACTCTTGAAAATCATCTTTTTATGGATATAAAACATGATTTCTATTTTCTTCCCGAAAAGAATTATGTTACACACACACACACACACACCAAAATCGAACTTTTGTAGTCCCTAAACATTCATAATCTACTTCTAGTACATCTAACAGCACCCAATTCTAAAGTAGCGAGGGATCAAAAATCAATACAAAGTCCAGCTGTCCTTACAGGGAAATCTTACCACCAGACCAAAGTTTGTTCAACTCTTGCGGCTAGAGAGCCACAGGAAGGCTGAGCCACAGTGTAGAATGGACAGAGATCAGCGATGCCGTGGCCTGAGATGCTTTCAGCGAAGGTGGGAGGAAGCTGCAACCCTGGCGCCGATCGGCTCGGTTAGTCCTCTGCATGTGTGTGAATCCCTCACAGCACTGCCTATCTCCAGTCTGATCGAATCTCACCAGTAGGTTATTAAGGACAGTATCCTGGAAGGGCCCTGAAACACCATATAAAACTCCAGGCTGATTTAGAATGAAATTCAGTTTTCGGAGATGTCGAAACTGTGGTCTGAAAAAAATCTCCAGATCTAAGATAGCTATATTTAGAAGTATTATAAATCCCACGCATTTCGACCCCAAAATAATATTAGAATCTGGAGGATCCTGGAGAAAACATTTGATCTTATTGTCTATCTTCAGACATGTGAAATAGTAAATGTTTTAAGACACAAGTAAGACTCTGTTTTGAACATCTCTAGGGTGTAAGACACATTGCCCTCTTTGCTGGTGAGCAGAAACGTTCTTCCTTACTTTTGCTTGTGTCCTCAAACAGAGAACAAGCGATCTTCAGTTCACCCGGAGACCCAAAGACCTGACTGAAGACATGACCAACACATGTATTTTCATCCTTTGACAACCCCATTCCTCTCTTTCCCTCATAGGAGCTATATTCTATATGGAATTCAGTTATTCTTTAAACTAACATGAAATATAGTCCAGCAATTCTCCAAGTGTAGTTTGTAGACTCTTCTAGATCCCAAGACAGCCTTAGTTCTGCAAAGTCAAAAATGTTCCCATAATGACACTAACACATTGTCTTTCTCACTGTATTGGCATCTGCATGGATGGTATAAAACCTACAACGTATAAAACTACTGGTGCCTTAGGATGAATGAAATGCAAGGACATCAAGTTACTATGAGGTGTGATCAAAATGTATGGCAAAAGTATAAATGTAAAACAAATCTATTACAGTCAAAGATATACTGCCATCACCCCTGCCCCTCGAAATATGCTCCCTCTCACTCAGAAAACGCTGATCTCAACCTTTTCACCATTTTCTGAAGCAGTTCTAGAAGGGTTTTTTGTGTCTTTAGTTGCACTACCATGTCTGCATTGATGTCTTGAATCAATTCAAAATTTTACTGTTAAATCACCATATTGACTCGGGGAAGTCACACCATGCCAGACCCTGTGAATTAGGTGCACAGGTCACACCGACACGTACCACCCTGCCTCTCCTTTGGATGACACTGAGCAGCGGCATTCACTGTGGTTTTGATCACACCTCCTTAAGACACTCATGAACAGGGCTAGATGAGTGTGTTGGAATAGAGTATTTTGAGAGGGGTTAACGCCAATATATATTTTATCATAATAAATTTTTTAAAATTTAAATATTTATTTAAATATACATTTTTGTTCATCCTTTATAGTAATCCTTATTTTTACCACTATAACCTCAGACCTGAAAGTAAGAGAAATTTTTCTTAAGAATGTCCTTGAAGAGATTGGAAACATTATTAATTTCATTACAACTGAAGTCTTTGGCAAGCCAGTTCTGGATATTCTTGCAGATAAAATGGAAAGTGTCAATCAGTTATCGCTGATGTATACTTAAGTACCATGACTGTCACAAAACAAAACAAAACAAAACAAAACAAAACAAAACCAAAAATCTCCTGAGGGAATAATGAACTGTGAGCCAAGGTAGTCACTTTCTTCAAGGAGCATGGTTTTCATTTGAAAGAGTGACTGGCAGAAAAGCTGTGGTCATTTAGATTTTTATATTTGACAGATATTTTCTTAAAAATCAATGAAGTAAAACAATAAAGTGAGTTTATAGAACACTCAATTTTTTAAAATTTTGTTTTGCATCTTGGAAAGCTCACATTCAGCATGGAGCTTGACAACTCTAAGTCTTTTCTGATGAGACTAATGGTGAGAGCAATGAATGTAGGCTTTTCACACTGTATAAGGCAATCATAAACCTGTAGCGGATCTTTGTATCTCAGGAAAACAATATTCTTCAAACAACAAATGCAGGAAGTTACAGAATTGCACATACTTAAAAGATGCATTCAAAGTTAGACAAATCCATGCACCTACTACAATAGCAGAGCACAAAAACTCACTGATAGTTTCACACTCCATGCTGAAATTAATGTTTTAAAAACTACCTCTTATCAAAGAGTATGAGACACTAACTCAGCAATAAAAAGCAATGAAATTTTGATACGAGCCAAAACAAGGCTGAATCTCAAAGACTTCATGCTGAGTGGAAGAGAACCATTTTAAAAGATAACACACTGTATGATTGCTCTTATGCAACAATATGGAAAAGACAGCACCAGTAATGGAAAATGACTGGTTGCTGAGGGTCTGATGGAGAATACAACATTGCAGAAAAAAGTTTTCAGGGTGACAGGACTGAGGACTGTGGTGGTAGTCACATGAATCCTAACATGCATTGAAACTTCTAGAGCAAAAAGAGTCTGCTCCTGTATTGCAATTACAAGTAAAACACAAAGAAAGAAATCTTAAATTACAATGTTAGTTCACAGAAGATACTCAGTATATATTAGCTTTCTAGGTGTAAAAACAAACTCCTGAGCATTATTCTTTCTCTGAGGAGACTCTTCACATATAAACAAACTTTCAACGATTTCCCCTGATGATACACATGCTTATCTCTATCTTCAGCCCCCCAGGGATGACGAGTCTTTTAGAGACCGAGTGCCCAAACTGCAACCCAAAACCCACTTATTTATCGCAAAGTGCCAATACAGCAATTAAACCTGAATACTGAGGTTTTAGTTTAGAAAAACAACTGTTATCCAATGCTCAGCTATTGGGATGACTTGTCATGTGCTGATAGACACGGTTTTGTGTGTCTGCTGCAGCACACTTGCTGTAGGCTCACCACTACTGCCCTAAGCCAAGACTTATATATAGTTACTTCATTTAAACCCCAGGACCAACCTAGCAATTAGATCCTATCATTTCAAAGTCACATAGGTCACAGCCCGCCCACAAAATGTTTGCATGCAGTCACTATGTGAAGTATGCTGTGTGCTGAAGTTATGAAGACCATGTATTTACTAAGAGTGGGTGTTAACAGAGAACTCACCTTTTGTCCTATATCCTATAAATCATAGATCTTTCCAAGTGTAAGCTAGGGTTGGGGATATAGCTCAGTGGCACAGCACCTGCCTGGCCAGCACAGGGTCATGAGTTTAGTTCCCAGTGCCAGAGAGAGAGAGAGAGAGAGAAAGAGAGAGAGAGAGAGAGAGAGAGAGGGAGAAAGAGAGAGAGAGAGAGAGATTTCTATTTCAAATAATTTTCAGTGTAATATTTACTTACATTATGAAAATTCAGATCGAAGTGCCAACTTTTCCAAATATAATTTGGGCAACATTTATGTCTATCATTCCTTGGATCATGAATGGTTAAGATTAGGACAATAAACTAAAACAAAACTTGAAGAAAGTCTAATCCCATTACCTAATCAAATAAATCTGCTTATTATTCATGGACTCCATCACAGGCTACATCTCCTCTGATTTTTCTAAAAGTCATCACTTTCAGCATTTTTTCTAATACAGTACATTTGAAATAACTTAAAATCTTACTATGTAAATTTCCCAATTAAAAGTCTCATTTTGTATCATTTGTTACTTCTTATGTAAACCACATAATTTTTAAAGTCCATCATAACAGTAACATTAAATTGTCAAATAATACTATATTAAAATATTCACTTTTTTAAAAGTCAGGCCTAGTCTATGTTTCCCAGGACTAGTTATTACCAAGGGGATGGTTTCATGCTGAGGTAGTGTCATCCTTCTCTAGAATTTATCAGAAAATGAGATGTCAGGATTTTAATGGCAGAGAAGTTTGTGGGAAACATTAAAATGCTACGGGTACACTCTGCATTACCACTTTATTAGATTTACAAAGCAAATTGGAGAAATATCTGATTTAAAGCGGGCTCCATGTGGCAGCCTGCAACAACTTCTGTCACTTCTAGGAAACATGCATTGTGGCACCCACTCCTTCAAAGGAAAAACTCCTTACCAGTGTGGTTGAGAAATGTGAAACTTTTTAGGACTGGCACTTTTCCAGTTTTTATTCCTGATTCTGGGACTACTGAGATAATAAAACCATTATGCTTAAATAACTCTAGATTATTCTAAAGAAACATCAACACATCTTATAGGCTTTTGTGTATTCTGGTGAGTTTAATGATAACAAGATTTATTAACTGAGCTCTATGGGTTTTGAGGCAGCTCCTGAAAACTAATGACTTGTAAGACTTAAGTTTCATGGTTCCCTAAATATACTTCATAACAACATTACAGTGTCAAAGCATGGAGACTGCGTATGCAATCCGAAGTCTCCCATCATTCTGGCCCTCAGGTCTCAGCCCTGCCACCACTTCTTCCCTCGCAGGCCAGTCTGATACCAGCCAACCTTGAGGTCCTACAGGCAGAGCTCAAGGACAGGAGTCCCTTATACCTGGTTTGGTGCCCCAGACTGAAGTGTGGGCTTGAGAAACTCTACTTGTGTACACATACATGTGCGCTTTTCACTCTGTGGGGAAGATCAAAAGTTTGCATCTGATGATTAAAGAGGCTCAAAATCCTAGGAAGTTTAAGAACCCCACTGGGTCTGATCTGTTCCTTTCTTTCCACCCCACTGCCCCACCTCATGTTAGCACTTTCTGCCTGGATACCACATCAGCTTCTGGCTGGTCTCCTCATCTGCTGTCCTTATTCTATCCTCCACGGGGCTGCCAGAATTACCTTTAGAACCCTAACCCTGGTGTCATATTCACTCAGGGTCCAGTTACACACTTAACAGTATGTGGAGTACAGGAGGTGCTCAGTAAATATCCACCAAATGAATGAATGAATGTGCACCTGCTGACAGGCTGAGTCCTCATCTGGGACCCAAAACTAAACCTACCTGACTTGCTTCCTGTGTACCCCCAGACCCTTTGAGCCCATGGGAAGGCATTATATTTGGTGTAACAAAAGATATTCTCTCATGCACGATGAAAATCACAATGTCCAGTGTGTAATGTGAGTATATTACAAATATGTTCCTAGTTTAAATGCCACAGATAAAGAGTCTGCAACCAAGTTAGTAGATATGTGATTTTGAGTTTGTTTACAATGGCAAAGAATGTCTCTTCCTTTTGGGGGAAAGATTTCAAAGAACTATTTCATAAATAAATTTATATGCTATTTAATACATAATCATAGGCGAAAGAAATGCTATAACTAGGAGAAGCAAACTTTTAGGGGTTAAAATTTCATATGGATATTATTTTTGGTTATCAGTATCAGATGTCACAGCTTTGACTTTTAGACACAGACTATCAGCCCTCCAGGTCAGGCTGATACAACTCCCCCTAGAGTCCAGCAGATCAAACCTCCCACACCAAGCCTTATCAATCCATGAGCAGAGTACTTGACAGCGGCACACTTCTACAGCCCAGAACACTGCCCAGAGAAAACCGCATAAGTTCTGCAGTAGGCGCAAAAGAGCCTAGTAAACCTCAATGGACTAAAGGTTTTCTACGTTAGCCTGGAATCCTTGAGTTCTCTACACCTAAAGATCTTCAGTCTTCAAAGCAACCCATGCCAAGTCCAATCAGAAGCACCCAGCCCAGAGCTCCCCAGAGCAGTCCAGACACATGGCTCCCATGCCTGGCCATTGCATTCCTGAGTCCGTCGTCTGCCCCAGAAGATGGCTGAGTTCTAACTCAGCAAGAAATGACTAGAGAAAGCCAAGATATTAGTGGCTGCGGTACCAGAATGAGTTTCCTCTTTTTTTTTTTTTTTTGATTTACAAGAGAATAAAACAAAAGGGGGCAGTACAGAGCAGATCAGAACAGGACAACATAGGCAACACAGTACTTTACATTAAGTCAACTGGACATCAACAGTATCTAACACCATATCTCTTACTCTGCTATAGTTGAGCATAGTTTCAATTACAATAATATCAAACATAACACAATAGTATAAAGCCATGCATAGAGTGAAAGA